>JAQGCH010002671.1:0-12138 GCA_034699485.1 Nanhermannia elegantula
TATCATTTGAGGCTAAAAATTAAATAAATAATAACAGACTGTATTCATATTTTAATAAAACTTTAGATTTCTTAAGTATCACAACTTTAATAACCACTATCAGTGCCTTAAGCTTTATAAATTATTAATATAAAGTAAACAATTGTTTCGGCAGCTAATCTGCATGCCTTCATCTGCACTTATGAATCAGATTTGAATAGGGTGACCAACCGTCCAGATTTCAGGCTATTTTTAAAAATTACAGTGCTTGGTCCCCCCTTTGATTTTCTATGCTGTCCAGATTTGAACTTCATTAAACTTGGTCACTTGGTGTAGTACAGCTGAACTCTGAACCTGTTATTACCTTATTTTCTATACTCTCAGAAATCAACTAATTTGGGCCCACTCGCTATTAAATACCGGTATATTCTCTATAAATTAACATTTTAAGAAAATATCAAATACATTACCAATACTAACAAATGGAATGAGAGTATTATTATTACTTCCAACAGGAGGTGATTCTATAAAACAACTGCAGTCTTTGTTACCACCGTTCAGGTAGCTTTTAAATTATAAAAAGTAACATATTAAAAGTTATTTATAGTGCATATTTTTTATGAGAACATACGTTCCACTTCTCAATACTCCACTGCATTCCATTGTTAATGCCTTCAGATATTGTTTTGATGTGTTACCAAAACTTCCGCCCTCGCACTTCTTCATAATAGCGTCAGTGCCTTCAGGAAAGTCTTCTTCAAAGACTATCCAAAAATAAGAGACTTTCACTTTTCTAGTTTTCAATCCATTTGTTAAATAGATAAAAATGAAAAGCAATAGCAAAATAAATGTTTTCATCTTTTTATAGCTGGTCTTAATTTTCATCATATGTCAGAGTTAAACAATTGAATAGCTTTTATGTTATAAATTATTTTTTATAAATATTTTGATATAATACACGTGTTATAAAAAAGAATTTTAAAAGAATTTTATTTTTTTTCATTCAAAAGAGAGATTTGTTAAGTTATACAAAAGTTAACTGTTGTGTACTTTCTATTTGATATACCATTCCGTATATTATTATTATGATTATTCAGTCAACAGTTGAATCCATATGATGTTGAAATCTAATTACATTACTTGATATAAAAGCTTCACAAACATAATCTGCTTATTAACTAAATTAAATCTCATTATATGCAAAAAAATGTTTATTTTACTAATATTTTACACGCTATTATGTTTATGAAAACATGAGAACAGTAACTTCCCGATTAACTGTTGTAAAGTAAAATTTGGTGTATATTTCATAACTTTCAAAATGATTTAACATTTTATAAAATATAATCTACAAAACCAGAGATTTCATTTTAGGAGGTTCTCAGGGACACTGATTATGAATATAAAATCATTTTTTTGATAGCTTTTACCGTTTTTGAGATCTATTTGGCAACAGACAGACGGACAGAACAAATCTATAAACGCTCTTTTTGATCAAGCTAATTACACATTTACAATCAGCTTATTAAATAAATTAAATCTTATTATATAAAATTTTGTGATAAATTTCTAATTAATTTAACAGTTTATTAAATGCATACAACAGAGCATATTTATTAAAAGGATGAAAGGTTTCACCCAAAAAAAACTAATTTTTTTTATATTTACATTTTATTTAATTTAAAAATAATGAATTTATTTTAAGTAATATAAGAGATATTTTATGCGATTCCACACTATTAAAACTGAAAATATTGCCAATAAAATTTAATAAACATTAATGAACTTAAATTACTGCGCTTTGCAAAACCTGATAATAAGTGTAAAGTAAAAATTTTTGTATACTTTATAACTTTCAAAAAAATTTAACAGTTTCTATAAATTATTTAAGCAGAGTATTGTATTTAAGAGTAATTCTGTAAAATAAATTAGATACTTATTAATGAAAAACCTTTAATAAATGACGTTACTTATTTGAGTGTTGCTTTTATTGTTACAGCTACTTTTAAGCTTTCACCCAATCCGATTAGTTATACGCCTGTAAAAGTCTCTTTGTTTCAAAACATGAAGACAAAGTTGTTTACACTTTAAAATACTAAATATTTAAAAGGTTACTATTGAAGCAAAGTATAAGTTAATCATAAATTTGATTCAATAATAAGCAAAATAAAGTTTCATTAATTGTCAATTAATTGACATTTATATTGGTAATATACAAACATTTCTTTGTTTTGAAATAGGTAAGTTTTATATTAATATGTCACGCAGTATTATATGTATACCAATTGTATCTATTCTGTTCTGATTTGCATACCTCAAATTAAATGTTTTTAAATTGCTTTAATATCTTGAGTAAATATTTTTTCAGTATTACGTATTTATTTTATTTTTTTATAAGATAGCCGCTCATACAATTAGCAGCTTTTACTTTTACATTATAACTCGAATAAGCATTAATATATTAAGGTATTTTGTAAAATTTTTATCTACTTTTATTTAATTTATTATAACTGAAATTTAATTTTTGACGAAATACTTTAATAAATTAAATAAGTAGCAAGCTTAAATTTTTATATAAGTAAATATATTTTATTATACGCCACATAAAAACATTTTAATGTTTTTATTTCTAAATATTATAACTTTTACAAATCTTATTTACCGTGATATCATTAAAATTTTAATAAGTTACTGTTTTATTAATAATTTATTTCTTAATTCAGTATTTGAGAGATAAATATAAATTTTTTGTAGTTATTTAAAAATTGCCACAAAATGGTTAGAAAAATAGAAAAATTATTTCAATTAATTTGATCAAATTTAATAACACTATTATTTAATATAAAAATATGTTTTCATATACTGTATATCTGCTGTATATCACAAACATATTGATATACTGTATAACTCAGATATAATAAAAACTTATGCAAAAGTATAGCAAAAGTACATCACAAAATATAAATATATGACCGCTATTACTGCCTGTATACAATATTTTATAATTAATTAAACATAAATTTACCTAAATACATTAAAAAACTTTTCTGCAAATATTTTATCTTGATGGATTTTAATAAATGAGTAAATATTAACTCAATAGATAAGATAAATGTGAAAAGTTTCCTTCAAATTAATAAGAAATTAATCATTGTTCAAACAAACTGCGTCTTTCTTATCAATTTTTGCGAATAATAGGTTATTTATCGAATTATTTCTAGGGTGGCCAGATGTCCAGTTTTGGACTGGACTGTCCAGTTTTTGGGCTATATTTTAAAGTTGTAGTGCTTGGTCCCCCCTTTGAATTTTTGTAAAATTTGAAATTTATAGAAAAATATCCTTTGGTTCCCCCTTTGATTTTTTAAGTTGTCCAGTTCATGTCCAGTTTTGAATTTAATTGTGCCTGGTCACCCTAATTATTTCCTTCTGATATTTTGAATTTTAACTCAAATGAATGTTACCATTTGAATGAAATCTTTTTCAAAGTTAGAATTGTTAAATAATTTCGTTAATCAGCGAGATATTAACAGTGATAGCCAACGCTCGAGCGTAGAGTCGAGCTTAGAATTTTCGCCAACCGTGAGAGCAATCGCGTCGGTTGACAGTCGAACTTGAGCACTCTCTGTTGACTATTAAGTATATTGCTCTTAAAAATGTTTTTTATTAAACAACTGTTTTTATTTAAGTAAAACTTTAAACTTTTTATAATAAATAAAAAATATTTCATTCAGTTATAAAGAATCGCACAGATTATCCCATATTTGCTTAAAATAAAGTAATTTTGTGCAATAAAAAATTTCAAAAGAATGAATTATGCTAAAATTGGCGCTAGGTAGCGGTACGCAAGAGAGTATCATTTTCCGAGCGTGAGCTCCGAGTAAGGTGACCAACTGCCCAGATTTCATCTGAACTGTCCAGTTTTTGGGCTATTTTAAAAAAATATAGTGTTTGGTCCCCCCCCCCCCTTTGAGTTTGTCTTAAAATAAAAATTTATGGATAATTATCTTATGATCCGCCCTTTGATTACTTAAGGTGTCCAGATTTGGAGTACATTAAACTTGATCACCCTAGCTCTGAGAGTGAATATCACTGTTTATTAAAGGAAAAGCGACCAAAACAGAATGCTATAAACTTAAGTATATATTTTGAATTTATTATATTTTTTAGCTGAATTTAATTATTCATTATAGTAATTTTTTTCAATAAAGAAATAAATTTGTGTTATACCTATCAAAATTTAATTAATTAATTTTTTTGATAGCTTAACACAATACAATGTCTTACGGGAATTGTTCATCGAATAATGAGAATTACATTAAAACCTATGAGCAAACCGAATGCCAGAATGATTCGCAAAATACACAACGCGATGATTTTATAAATAATTATGAATCAGAAGATATCAATACAAGCATCGTAACAATGATTGAAAATATGCACTTCAATACATCGCACATACAACATGACCCTTCAGCTCTGTTTGTGTGTCAGGTGTGTAACCGGCGTTTTGGTTATAAGCATGTGCTGGAAAATCACGAACGGACGCACACTTACGAGAAGCCATTCGAGTGTCGTGAGTGTCATAAAAGGTTCAAAGATCTTCATCGTCTCACGATACACATGAGGTTACATATAGGAGAGAAGCCTTACCACTGCACTCACTGTCCGAGACAGTTCGTACAAGTGGCCAATTTGAGGCGACACTTACGGGTCCACACCGGCGAACGACCCTATGCTTGTGAACTCTGTACAAGTCGTTTCTCTGATTCATACCAATTAAGAGCTCATATTTTGATACATACGGGGGGGAAGCCGTTCGAGTGCAAGAAGTGTTTGGGCAGGTTTAGGCGCAGACATCACCTGATGCACCACAAGTGCCCTTAAGATGAGCCCAATATCGGCAAATTAAAGAGAGGTGTTTATAAATAGAGCGGTTTAAGATCAAGACCTGATGGGGACTTTTTGTTGAGAAAGGCGTACAGTTACTCAAAAAAAGAAGTGCAAAATCACGAAATGTCCAGCGATTTATAGGGATAATGAATTTAAGGGACGAGATATTAATAAATGATTATTCATTGAAAATATCATTTTATTCAAGTGATAACAGAACTAACAATTAGTCAAATAATGAAATTAGTTCTCAAACCCTTATTTCTACGCATCTTTACCGAAATGATAAGAACTTATCTTTATTTGAGTGACTGTACACATAATTTAAATAAAATATAATTTTGACAGAACTTTAAGTTTTTCTTTTAAGAAAAATTTAAATAAGAAAATAAACATAACATAAGTAATACTTTAATAAGATTATTAATTATTATATTATTTAGTTATACCACAAAAGAATATTCATTAATACGAGCTCTTATTGTAAATACTAATATAAAACTATATTTTCATAAAATCATAAAAAAGTAATGTTTATATGGCTTATTATTTTAGTATACTGTACAATAAGCTCAAAGAAAAACGAAAAAAATTTCAATAGGTATTAGTGATAAATCATATTTATACATTATGAATGTATGGAACATTGCATCCATCCATACATTGCATTATATCACTGATAATAGAAATAGTAAAAAAAACATTATAAATAAGTTTAAAATCAAACTTCAATAAAAAGGTTAAACCCTTTTAAATAAAGTTCAGAACTAAAAAACTTATACTTTTCAACTGTTTTAATTTCCTATAAATACTTGGAAAGCAGGAATTTTAACCCTTTTCCGTTTTTATTTGAGGTTATTGTACAGGCACTCAAACATTTAAACTGATAATAAAACTAACGTTAAGTCAAATAATGAAATTATTTCTCAAACCCTTATATAATTACATTTTTTCCGAAATAATAAGAACATATCTACGTTTGAGTTTATTTCATAACACTGTACTATCACATAATAATCTAATTAACTTTATTCAGTCAACAACTGTATTCATATGTTGTTGAGATTAAATTATAAAATATAATACAAAATTACACATTTACTAACTGCTAATTAAATAAATTAAATCTCATTATATACATAAATATTTTTATACTTTGACAAAATAAACATAAGAATGAAGTCAGAACTTATGAATTAATAGTATTAGAAATAATATTATGGAAAATAAAATGTAATACAATAACTGATATTAAATTGTATGTGTATTTAATTTATTAATAAATGTAAAGAAAAAATTACTTTATTTTTCAATAGATTTCTAACAAATTTAATAGTTTATAAAATGTATACTACAAAACATTTCAATATAATATTTAACTCATAAAACTTTACCTATATTTTTATATTTGAACGAATTTAGAAAGTGTGACTTCCTTTAAAGATAAATTAGAATGCTACCATGAAAAATAGTAGTAGTCAAATTATGTAAAAAATTATTAATAATAAATTATTGTAGAGATTTTGAACGTCATATCGTCGGTTCAGTTCTATAAAGTGGTAACTCTTAAAATTAAAATATTGAGAAAAATAGACACGTACGCTAACAGGAGGGGGGAGGGGATCTGAAAACAGCCCAAAACTGCGTACGTACTATGTTCATCACTCCTAAACAAATTGAGTGTATTACTAACTTTTTATCTTTTACAATATTAAATTTGTTTATCTTAAATATTTTAATAATTTGTGTATATTTTACATTTTTTTATGTCATTACATTTTATGAATAAAAATTTATAATTGTATTTTAATTTATTAAACATATCTCTTAACCTTACATTTCGCCGGATATTTAATATCAACATTTCTTCCACTCTTAACTGGACTCTCACTGTTAAGGTTTTCATAATTGCTTTCTCTCACAACATACCAATCTATTTGATTTTTACCAAAACTCCAACTGACATCATCTACACGTGTGCATCCATTATGTGTTTTACCATTGGGTAGTTTAACACCTTTCATCTGGTGTATCATTAGTTTAGTACCGTATGGAATATCATTAGCTGCTAAAAAATGGAATAATGGATAAAATATAGTAAACTATAGAAAATCAAAGATTTTAATCTATATTAAAAGTTTTATTATTAAGCATTTAGCTACAGATGAGCATAAATAAACCTCAACTTAATCGTCTAGTAGGGTTTTGTATCTTTAATAGTTTTAGGTTCCAGAGGTTCGGGTGAGGTTCTTCATATGTAATGCGGGTGCGGGATTAGAAAATTTTGATGACGTAGGCCTATAAATACGGTTGCCAGGTTGGGTCATGTCAAATCCAGGAGGTAAAAAAATATCACATGGGGAAACCAAGATATATTTTCTTAATTTTCAAAATTTCCAGATAAATTAAAGGGGGAACCAAGTTGTGTGTTTTTAAAATTTAACTGAATCCGGGAGACCTGGCAACAGTGCCTATAAATCAAGTTTATTTCAGGAAAATCTTTAACCTATACATGATTAGCAGTATTTTTTTTATAAACATTAGATTTAGTTTTTAAACTAATATGGAATTTTTCATTTCCTCTAATTTTAGAATAATGTTTGCATATTGAGCACAGACCTTTTCTATAGCCCACAAAGCTTATGAAATATTTTTCCTCCAAATTGTAGTAAATGATTTAATTTATTAATTTAACATGATAAAAAGATACGATTAGATCTAAAGTATTAAATTGTATTTAAAGTTTAACATATTTGATGCTTAATTTGATTTATCTCAAATCAATTTAATTATATTAGAATAAAGATTAATGATTTAAAACTACTGACTAAAGACTCTAAGTCAGAAAATTCGATAACTATTCATAAACAACGCCCTAACCAGGATTGTCAGTTTGGGGTATATACAAAAAAATTCTAACGGAGGAAGGTCTGTTTGGTGTTACCTCAATATCAATATTTTGAAATATACATTTAATAGTAATATATTTTTCTATATTTTTATATTTTTTAGCGGAGAACGCCTCATTTAACGCCTCATACTGAGTAAATTGATACCACACTTGACTAGATCCGACCCAAACCTGGCCGCGACTGACCAACTTCCTAAGGGGATCTGGTCAAGTGTGGTATCAATTTACTCAGTATGATGAGCTGAATCCATCAAGGTATAACTTGCGGTAATTAGTCATACACGTCCGGAGTTATTTAAAATTTTGCAGTTTATATTAAATTTTTAAAAATGAAATAACTAACATTTAATGAGGCACTCGTCGCTAAAAAATCATGAATATATAACAAAAATCTTCTACTATTAAATGTATATTTTGAAATTTTGGTATTGAGGTAACACCAAACAGACTTCCCTCGGTAACATATTTCAATATTATAAAGTTTTTATAGATCTACAATTAAATGTTCAAAAACCAATGACCCCTATCCACAACTAGTTAAATCTGTGGTCGCGCACAACCTATAATTTAATAATTTAATATTTTAGAACCAAAATGATACAAATATTTAACACTCGCTCTAAATTTTGTTCACTTTTTAAATAAAATTTTTTGAAAATATCAAATTATTACCTATACTAACAAATGGAATTAGAAGATTATTATTATTCCCAACAGGAGGTGATTCTATGAAACAACTGCAGTCTTTGTTACCACCGTTTAGGTATCTGTTGAATGAGCGTATAATTTAAATATCTTCTTAAATTTTGTTTAAAGTGCTTATTTTTTATGCAAACATACTTTCCGTTTCTCAACACTCCACTGCATTCCATTGTTAATGACTTGAGATATTCCTTTGATGTATTACCAAAACTCCCGCCCTCGCACTTCTTTATAGTGGCGTCAGTTCCTTCAGGAAAATCTTCTTCAAAAGCAATCCAATAATAAGTGACTTTTACTTTTTTAAATTTGGTCCCATTTGTTAAATAGATAAAAATGAAAATAAGGAACAAAATCAATATTTTCATCCTTTTATTAACTGCGCATAAATTTCACTCTAAAATATTTGTATTAAAATATTAAAAGTTTTTCATAAAGAATACTATTTTACTTAAAATTATTTTACTATAAATTTTTAAATAAATAACACATGTTTTCAGTAAAATATAATTTTGACAGAAAAGTTATTTTGTTAAATTTTTCATTATTATACGGTTTGACATATTATGCGTATTGAAAATAGAATTTGTAATTACTTTACTAGTGATCACAATTAGCGAGTTGTGAGCCTAAGCAATTAGGTTAACTTTAAATTTGAGTTGATTAGCATATGCCCGCTGCCCAAATGCTAGCTTCTCCACTGATTATAAGGGCATTTTTTAAAAGTATTGTAGCTTTTATGTGAAATCGCGCGCTTAAATACGCTTGATCTGGAAGAGTAGAGTTTCGGACTCATTGCGATCACTAGTCTGTAGCGTCTATTTCACAATACTATGAATAATACCTTGAATTAACAGCTGCATTAATGAGATATTGCAATCAAATTATAAAATGAATATTTCACAATTGCTTTTTGCTAATTAAATAAATTACATCTCATTATATTCATAAACAGGTTTATTTTTATAATAGTTTCAACGATGTGTTGTTCATGAAATTAAAATGAATTCATTAAAGTTTTATGTTTTAGGCAGGTTTTAGTGCGTCGGCATAAATGATTAAAAAAACTAAAATTCTCAATTTATCTAGGGTGGCCAGACGTCCAGTTTTTGAGCTATTTTTAAAAAATCCAGTGCTTGGTTCCCCCTTTGAGTTTATTTGAAAATAAAAATTTATCCTTTGGTCCCCCCCCCCCTTTGATTTTTTAAGCTGTCCAGGGTAAAGTCCAGTTTTGGAATCAATTTGACCTGGTCACCCTAAATTTATATAAACAAATTGTATAAGTTATAACTTTTATATACTTTTTCTATGTTAGACTTTAAGCGGAAATACTAGTGGATTAAGATTATAAATTATTTGGCAAAATTTGAATTACGCGTCTATGCTTTAATTTCATAAAATGTTTTTGTCTCGACATTTTAAATTTTATTATTTTGTGCTAATTTTACAGTTTAAAATTCTAATGCAATTTACTATAAAAAAAAATTACAATGGATTTTAGAGTAAAATTAAAACCTAAATACTTAAAGAAATAATTCAGGAATTTGTCCTTCAGTCTAAAGCTAACATTAATAGTCATATAATATTGCAAATGATATTTAATACTCAAGGATAACAAGTGAGATTAGGCTCAAAATTATAATAAAATACATTCCAATAAAAAGCATCATTTTTAATAAAAATTAAAATAATTATTATGTTTAACCTATGAGTTATAACAAGTGCATAAACTTTTTAGTAATAAAAGCTTCGAAATTAGTAATAATTTTAGTAAACTCTATACACTGAATATTTTCTGCATATTATTGGTATTCCGTAAGTTATTGTTTGAGAAGGTGTCACTTCAAAATATCGCTGAACCTTGAGTCAAAAATATATTAAATCTGATGTAAAAATTTGGTTAGGTAAGTTTTAGTTAGGCTAGGTTAGTAGTGTTGCAGGTGACATTTGCTGAAAACTGGAGATTTAATATCAAAGGAATACCAAAGTATGCTTTTACAAAAAATTGGTCAAAAAATTAAAGAGGGGGCCAAGGTATGCTTTTTCAAATTTACAAAATCAAGGGGGCTAAAAAGTGTAGGCTCCATCACAAAACTAGAGATCTGGCAACACTATAGGTTAGATTAGGTTAGATAAGATTAGGTAAGGCTACGGTAGGTTAGATATTTTGACAGAGAAATTTTGACGTAGGAACATTTTGACGGGGCGATATTTTGGCACGGAACCGTTTGAAAAATGTATTATAAAAATATCTTATTTATACTTTAAATGAGTATTTCTAACACTCTGTGTGACGCATCACTACTCATCAGCGAAAGTTTTTCATTTGTTTAAAATTTTATAAAAATCAATTTTTATTGATTTTAGTAAATTATATAATGCGTATAAATTGCCTTATATTAAATCAAATCTCTCAAAAAACAGACAAAAATTAAGCCTTTGTTACTTACAAAGTAATTTAATGTTATTCCTATGATTCCTTTATATGTGACAATCGCTTAACTTCTAAGACATAGTGGAATATTTCATTTATTTGGGAGTCAAAGTCCAAACAGAAGTTGAGGTGATTTTGCTGAGAAAATCATACATTTGACTTAAATGAAATTTTAAATTAATTGACAATAGTATTTAATATATTAATAATCCATTGTATAAATCTATTTCGATGATATACGATATTCCGGACAAAGATTATAATAGTGCACCACAATTATATACCATTTTGAGAAGTAATTCATAGTGAAGTAAAAGTTTTAGATATGTAGCTGACATACATATGTATGCAGCTGACATATGCAGCTGGCATTTATGCCCAAGTTTTTCAATTGCATAACTATTATGCTATTATCGTATGACATCAGCTACTCTCTGCCTCAGTCATTAATTTTAATAATTAACTCATTTTCAGGTTTAATTTTATCGAAAATTTATAAAATCAGGATTTAAGGAAAAAGATGTTTGAATTTTAAAAAAGGATAAGAGATTAGATGTAAGAAGTTGTTAATTAATATCATAATTATTGAGAAAAGATAATTGAGTAAAATATGAAAAAAATTATGCATTGATGTAAAGATTTTCTTCCATCCAAGTTTGTGAAGAAAAATATACGTTGAAGTCATTATTTTATTAATAAATTTTTTAAATAATAAAAGAAAATGCATGAATAAATCGGTTGCACTAACATAAATTAACAGTATTTTAATCAAGTTTACTAAATATGTAATAATTATTTTCGCACAATTTATAATATAATGCTTTATTGTTGATTTCATTTTGTTGAACACAAGTCTATAATTTACTTTAGAAATTAGTGTTTTCAATGAGTGAACAAATTTAATGATTAAATCTGCTGCAAAAACAGGCGATAATCCGAACCAAAGTGATAAAACTCCTCCAAAATTATATATCAATTTATTGAAATCGGTTTTTAATGTTTTGATATATGCAACACGAGGAGATTTATATGGGATTATCTCTAATATTGTTTCATTTGTATATGACTTTATATATGCAACCTTTGTCTCTAAAGTAATTGTATTGCACTTTCTTATGCAATAATTAAGACATTCATTACCTATATTCTGTAAAACTGTAATATTCGGCACTAAAGTGATTTCACAAAATCTATAATTTTTTTCATATAACTGTCGTTCAAACTC
>JAQGCH010002672.1:0-12137 GCA_034699485.1 Nanhermannia elegantula
GTATTGTAAAACACATTCAAATGAACAAAAATAAATATATTAAATATTTTAAGTTTAAATCATTGTAAATAAGAGTAATGATCGAGAAAATGATTGTTTAATAAACTTCTTAAAAAGTAATAGACTTTTGAATAATAATTAATACATTTATTTATTTACTTATGAGTTATGATAAAAGTCGTAATTTTTGGCTGAAATGGGAGTCAATCAGAAATACATTTGAATTGATAACAATTTAATAAAATAATGGTTTTTATGCATTAAATAATTAATTGTTTTTGGTTTTTATAATTTTTTAATTAATAAAATTTAAGTTAATTTGGAATTAATTAGAATTTGGTATTAATATAATCGCAATTAATATTCATCTCAAGTATTATATCAATAATTAGTTGACTTTGACTTAAATTACAAAACAATTTATTTTTAATATAGAAATAGTATTAAAAAGTAAACAAATATCGTAAACAATGGTATCAATTATTGGACCGCTAGTCATAACTGGCTTTTGGATTATTGTGGGGGCTGTTGTGCCCTTCTTTGTGCCCAAAGGACCCAATCGAGGGTATGGTATATATCATGTGTTCAACACTTCACTAAATGAACGCATTCTTCTATTTCATAACAGTAGACATATTGCCGGCGCCAACAGTGGTCATAGTATTCAAAGCCGTGTCCATCTCTGCCCCACCCCTGACCGGCACTGTTAGCTCCGGCAATATGTCAACTGTAATGAAGTAATTAATACTCAAATACAAAAGTCTATCAAACTTTTTGTTGTATTGAGAAATAGTTTTATGATAGAGTCAAACGTTCATTAAAGGCATTGATTTGTGATATACTTTATTAAACACAGAATAACTCAAACAATATTAGTGACCACTTCCGTGTCCTGTTATGTTCTGTAAGTATATAATTAATATGTTTTGGGCTAATGTTTAACAATTGTTTTATATAACTTACTATAAGCTGGTTGTGTACATACATCGCACAGTTGAATCCACTGTTTGGACCTCAGGTTAATAATGTGACCCTCAGTCTAATGAGTAGAGACAAGTTCTAACTCTCTCTTTGGTCGCATTCTATATATCGTGTATTCAATCAATAGTGAAGTCATTGGAATTAATGCCTTATATTTTGTTGCCTTAATCACGAAGAAAATTAAATAATCAAGAAATCTGTGAATTAATTACTATTAAATAGACCACTATTTTACTGGTATATAATTAGTTAAACTGTAAACTTTTTTTTGTTGCTTATAATGAGATTTATTAGTTTACAATACATTCCTATTTATTTTACTCAAGTTATCAATATTTGTAATTTCTATAAGGTTTTAAAATGTGTTACATTTTAATAAAAAGTCATTTTTCATAAATTGATTAATAAGTTATACTTATCTCTAAAATACAAATGAGTAAAACAGCTGTTCTTTTGCAAAAACATTGTTTAGCGGTTTAGTCCCTAATAAACATTTTGAATTAATCACAAATGAAATACTAAATCAAAAATAGTGATATCAAAAAGTTATTTCTACTGTATATTAGAGGACAACATCGGACCACTTCGGGTTTGGGCGGGCTCGGGTTGAAGCTAAAATAGTCGGGTTTTTTCGGGTTGAGCTGAAGGGTCAGAAATGTCGGGCTGGAGTAGTCGGCCCGAAAAAGCCTGAACCTGTAAAAAGCCCAAAATAAGCCCAAATTACTAAGATAGTGATTTTTATTAACAAAGCTGAATTTTATTGAAAAATTAGCAAAAATTTAGTGTTGAGCTAATTCAGTGAAGACCAGTGAAAATGATTGAAATGATGAACATAATTAAAAGCTTATTTTCATTTAGATTACACCTTTAATTGACATTTAAAGAAAAATGAACGGATTTTTCTATTTAACTCCTAAGACATACTGAATAATTAACATTAGTTCATAGAGTATTTAATTTAGTAAAAGCAAAATATGCCATATTATTACTTTTATTTTAATGTTTATATGTTATTATGAATGTTTATGTAAAATTAATTAATTTCTAAACTTAATTTTCGGGCTCGGGCGGGCTGGCGTTTCAAAAAAGTAGAGCGGGTCGGTCTGTCGTTTTTCGAAAAATGTTTGAAGTCTAGGACAATGATTGCAGTCAAAAATCAGAGTGCATTCATGTCTTCTAATGACTGATCAGATGATTTTCAAGGTAGTGAACAAATTGAAAATAACTAATTGAGTATAAACTTCACTAATTCGCAAATTTAGAAAATAAATTCATTTAAAAATTAAAACAAAATTATAATTATGATAACTATTAGACATTAACCGATAACTTATGTTCAAAAATGGTTTTATAAAATAAAAGTTCCATATTTTCCGATGACAGCCGATAACATACAGTAAGTATAATTAATTCAAACTGAAGTAATTTGTTTGGAAGAAATCTTGTTTATTAAGTTAGGAGTGTCTTAAAGCAGGCTATAATTGAAAAGTTTATACTGTATTGAAAACTTGAAGCATTACCTGTCAGGATATATCGGGATATACTATACACTTCTCTGATTGGCTTTGGTTTAGTAATACAAAACTTTATGTCTCAATCAATAAATCGGTGCAATTATAGTGAAAGAATTGCAATATTCTGGTGAAAATATAACAGAATAAGACCTTGACTTAATGCTATTGCCGTCATAGCAACTCAATTGCATTGAAACAATATTGGTATGTTTTGAATTCATTTCAATATTCAAACAGAATATATTCTTATTCTAATACTGTACTGACTTATATTTTCTTTGCCTCTATTTCTCATTCATTAGATTATTAAATCTTTTCTGCCTTAATGTTGTCCGCAATATATATGAGTGAATATCAGTTTATTTGTAACTATGGTTGTGAAGGCTTAAAAAATTGATTAAATCGATTAATTAGTTGTATAAGTCTATAAAACAAATTAGATATATGTGAAAAATTGTGATCAATTTATACAGTACTTGTATTTATCTGTGATCTACTGCTATTCGTTATATTTCATGAATCACTAGAATATTCATCGATTGTATGCTGAGATAAGTTTACGATAACTTATAAAACTTTTATGGCATCAGAAGCTGTTAAAGTGATAGTCCGGTGCCGTCCACTAAATCAAAGGGAAAAAGATCTCAATTGCAAAGTAATGAAACCATTTGTACAGTATTTTTAAAAAACAAAAATATGAAAGCTTTCAAATTTTGAATATTATTGAAAATCTTTTATTGATGATCAGGTTGTACTAGACATTGACCAATCTTATGGTCAGTGTTTGATTACAAACCCGAATGACAGGACAGCACCACCGAAGACATTTAGCTACGACGGCGCATATTTTACAGACTCCACTACTGAACAGATTTACAATGAAATAGCCTTTCCTTTAATAGAGGTCTTCTTCGTTTTACTATTGATTTTCCAATTTTTGAAATAAAGCTTCAAATTTTTTAATTCTATTAACTTATACAGAGTGTTACCGAGGGATACAATGGAACCGTTTTCGCTTACGGACAAACAGGATGTGGAAAATCATTTACAATGCAAGGAATTGCTTCTCCAACTTCACAAAGGGGAATAATTCCGAGGTATATATCATTTAGATTCCAAGCAGACCTTTCACCAAATTATTTTGACTAATAAATCACTGCAGTGGAGAGTTTGCTTAATATGAACAGTTATCTGACTCCAAAAGATGAGTCAAAAGAATACTGAAACTCAAACTCTAGGTTCACTGCTTCTTAGCAAAGATTTTTTAAAAATAAACTACATTAATGATAGTTAACGATATTGATTATACAATCGATTATCAGTCATTTAGATCTGAATAGATCTCTACATATCATAATAATTAACATTATGTTAATATTGGTATAAAATATTTAAGGATTAAATGCATCAATAATTAGCTTTTAGTTTGATTTAGAGCTTAAATTGTGAGAGTTTAGCTCAAAAGTTAAATGATAGACATCTGGATAGATATAACTCTGAAAAATATATTTCTTATAAGAAAGAAATTACTGTAGAGCTTAACCAATAAAATCTACAAAATCTTTGATATTGAATACAAGAAGACAAATAAAATTATTATTTTTATGTGTAATAAAACTAAAAGGCAATCACTTATCACGAATTTTTAGTTATTTAAAAAAATGTTATTTGATTGCAGTCATAAAAGCATTATTTGATTACTTTCATTGGTCAATATTGAGTGACTTTCGGAAAAAATAATTTCTGATAATTTTTTAACCAAATAAAGAATTTCAAAATCATATTTGTTCACAATTAAAGCAATGAATAGTTGTATTATAAAATTTATTCTTTTACAGTATACTATAAAAGTCTGAAATACTTGTACCAATTTTTATGAGTATGTATGATAATTAATAAGTCGCAGCAAAGGCACAGTGACATTTAGCTCTAGCTTAGGCTTCTTAGCTTCTAAAAATTGCATCAAAATATTGATCATTTGATATTAAAATATGAATCATTTGCTAAAATCCTTGATTCTATAACTCGTAAGATCTCAGTTGTAATGTCTATTAAAGTTTTATACTTTATATATTAATGGAATAAGTATTCAAAGTGAACAGATCTCCACATCAGTGATATAATCATATAACTAGCGTTCTCTAAGACCATAATTTAAGTGAATTTTTTGTTACATAGATTTTAAAATTTCGTATTATCATCAAAAATAAATTTATTATTTTCTTAAACTAAATGTTATGATCTCCGAAATTACGCTCTATATGATTATATTGCTCCAAATTAACTTATCATTTGCTTTTATTGTATTAAATATAGAATTTAATTTTCATGAGCTCTTTCTTTGATCTGTCTTTAATTAAACTTTGTTATGAATTTTATTATTTCATATACGGATAATACTAATAAAATTGAGTCAATAAATTAGTCACAAAGTTATGATACAGAGTATTTTTATAAATACTTGCAATAGAGAAATTAGAAAAAAATTATTTTTTCAAATTAAAAACAAATCAGATTAATTCGGAGCAGATTCTGAGAAGTACACCAGTGTTTGAAACTTATATTCTGAGCACAATTTCGAGCAGATCCCAAAAAAACATAAACTATTTCAGTTCTTAAGATAGTTTTAAATTTATGGGCATTTGATTAGGTATTGAATGCTGATATGCGCTAAAAATGCATTTAAAATAATTTATTCAATTAAGTCCAACATCAAAATTAATTTAAATATTTTTATTTGTAAATATTAGAGCATTTGAACACATATTTGAAGCGATAGCGACTGCAGAATACACAAAATTTTTAGTTCATGCGTCGTATTTGGAAATCTATAACGAAGAGATCCGTGATTTGCTCGGAAAAGACACTAAAAAGAAACTGGAACTAAAAGAGCACAATGACACGGGAGTGTATGTGTCGAACCTATCAATGCATGCAATTCATGATGTAAAGAGTTGCGAGCAAATCATGGAACAGGGCTGGAAGAATCGCTCAGTGGGCTCAACGCTAATGAATGCAGACTCATCTCGAAGTCATTCAATATTCACAATATATCTGGAAAGAATGAAAACTCAAGCGTGTGATGACAACAATATTCGAAAAGGAAAGTTAAATTTGGTTGATTTGGCGGGAAGTGAAAGGCAGGCGAAGACAGGAGCGACGGGAGACCGACTGAAGGAAGCGACGAAAATAAATCTGTCGCTCTCGGCTCTGGGCAATGTTATATCAGCACTTGTTGATGGAAAGAGCAAACATATTCCCTACAGAGACTCAAAGCTAACGCGATTACTTCAAGACAGTCTGGGAGGAAATACTAAGACTTTGATGATTGCATGTCTTTCACCGGCGGATAACAATTATGACGAGACTCTCAGCACTTTGAGATATGCAAATCGTGCCAAAAATATTAAAAACAAACCAAAAATAAATGAGGACCCAAAAGAAGCTCTCCTCAGAGAATATCAGGAAGAAATCATTAGACTTAAGAGCTTAATAACTGGTCAGGTTATCAGTCCTAACGGTAAGTCTTGTTATTAGAGATCAATTAAATTACTTTTTTTTATGAGTGAATGAATTGTAAGCTTAACTTTCAAACTGTTGCTAAACTCAATGCTTTTTATATACAATATCTTGTAATTCAGCGCAAAATTCAGTGAATGACGACACTGTCATTAAAAAGATGAAACAAGAATATGACCTCAAAATGGCGAATCTTGTGGCGAAGTATAAAGAAGAGATGGAAAGTAATGCTAAATTGAAAGAAGATATGAGTAAATTGAAGACATCCTATGAAGAAAAGCTGACAATTCATTCAAATGACTTAAAACCAACTGACAATGAACTGCAATCTCCTTCTGATTCTCCTAATCATAAACATAACGATACTCTACAAAATGGAGATATCACTCAAATGCAAGCTTTGCAAAGATTACAAGCACTTCAGGGACAGATGGTTGGAGGCGAGAAAGCAAATGATACTGAACTTAAAGAAAAGAGAGCAAAACGAAAGAAAATCGCAGAAAAGAAAATTAATGCCATTTCAGACGCTCTCTCAAAATTGGATGACGACGACCGGCTACTGGTGAAAGCTTATGGTGATATCACTGAAGAGTTGAGGGCCAGAACAGTTCTATTGAAAAAAGCGAAGAAAAAAATTCTATCTCTAGAACAAGAGGTCAATGATCTTCAAAGTGAATTTGAATCGGATCGCACAGGTTTAGTAAATCACGTTTTCGTTGACAACAATTTATATTTAATTAATTAAAACAATAGATTATTTGGAAACAATTCGTAAACAAGACGGACAAATAAAATTATTTTCGCAAATATTAGAAAAAGTTCAGCCATGCCTTAGGCGTGACTGTAATTATGCGAATATCGATCGCATTAAACTCGAAAGCGTTTGGGACGAAGATTTGCAGAAATGGCGATTACCGGATCTGGTGGTGTCTCGAACTAAACTGCCCCCACCTCCAGGAGGTATGCATCCGGGTGGTCGCGAAGTGGCTCTTTCCAACTTTTACCGACCAAACTCATCGACTAATGATATGAATAGTACGCCAATAACAGAAAACGATACACTAGAAGATCGATTATTTCAAAAGTTAGAAAAGGCCGCACAGGAAAACATTGTCGCTAATTATTTTGGGCCAAAGAGAAGGGACCAGTTGTTAAACAATGTGAACAAAGTCAAGTTGAGTGAGTAAAACAAAATACTGGCGTTTTGTAAATATTACTTTAATAGATTTTTCAGTAAACGACACATTACGTCATTTCGACTCTAATGGCAAACACTGCAAACCATCCAATGGTAACATTTCGAAAATTTCTACAGCAATTTCTACCACTATTTCTAATAATTTGAGTTCTTTGAAAAACAAAATCAACGAAAGGACTACAGCAATAACTGCTACAGAAAACAACTCAAGCCGTCAGTTCAACAGCAAATCAGTGCCTTCGACCGGATATAATAAAACCAATGGTTCTGTCATAAGTGTCAATAGTGGAGGTTCTTTAAGCGCCGGCGAAAGTCCTCGTAAACTGTGTCCACTAAGGCTTGAAGCTATTCCTAATGGAGGTGAGCGATAAGAATTAGAACAACAGATGTATTGCTTTCTTGTGTTATTTGGTTTAGTTTTATGATAATTTGTAATAACTATTTAATAGGACCGTCGAATTTAAACACTTCTAATAAACAGTTAATAAACGTGTCGCGAAATACTATGCTTAAGATTTTTAAAAGTTAATACTTTAATATAACGGTGAATCTCATGTTAACGAGATATTCAATTTTTAAAGTTTTCAATTGTGAGGGAATATTAAATACTTATACAAAATTACATTTGCTATTAATTGCCAGACTCTAACGTTACTGTACTGTCGTATTTACTGGTATTTACAGTAACTATAATTGTCATTAACTTATACTTTGCAGTATAGCTAAAACTTTTTGTTGTGATGTCAGAACTTGAGCTGAACTGTTGGTGAAACCAACAAAATTCAGAACAGATTTTATTAAAAAACTAGAAGTCTAGAGAACTCGCACTAACGCTAATTACGAGTTAATTACTAATTCTAACCACTGATGAGGAGTAACTGTACTGTTTATAGCACTGAAACGCTAATGTTTGACAATTTATAGCAAATGTAAAATTTACTTAAAAAAGTTAAAGAAAAAATGTTAAATCAATGGCCTTTCATGTTATTAATTGTTGATATTGTATATATACTAAAGTTTATTCTTAAATATGTTGAATACATATTAGTTTAAACAGTTAAATGAGTTAAGTTTATATAGAACTCAATTAAATTTCGCAATTTATAAGCATAAAGTTGAAAATTTTTGTTATAAAGTACGAAAGTTTGAAGCAATCAAATAAATTTTATTAAATGCCATTAAATAATATCAGTTTATTTTGCTATTGTATAAGTTTATAGACTAAAAGATACTGTTTATGAGATACAGCGCTAAAGTTTAGCACTAAGTCTAGCGCTAAAAGCAATAAATTCTAAAGTTTATTCTCAAAAGAGTTACTTAACAATTAATTAAGTTAAAAAAATGTATTTTCTAAATAATATGTGAAATATTTGAACTCAAAGTTATTTACAAATTTGTGGGACAAGGCTTTACTGTATATTCCAGTTTATTAATAGATATTTCCCGAAGCGATATAGAGTTGAGTTGAACTGCGATTGCCTCTAAAGTGAGCGATTGGCCCATCTGTCGAAGCCATAGCTAAAGCCATAGCCATTCTGCAGCACTCAATGGCTCTCTCCTCAGAATGCATTGAGTCTACGTATATATTCATAAAATGCACTGATTGTTATTCAAAATATTTTGGTTCAAAATTGAATATCAGCACAAAAAATGTTTTTTTTGATAGTTTCTAATTCGAGAAAATAGTATTCAATTAACATTCATATAATATATGGTATTACAAGTCAAGTTCAGCACAACTTCTATATCAATAACATAAGTATTGTTGCATATATTGTTTCACTTGATTGTCCACTGTTTGCCTGTTTGCGAATAATTAGTGATCGCTTCCGAAAAATAAATTCGATCGCATTAATAATCATCACATGAAAGAAGAGAATTGTCTCAGAATTGGTAAAAAGTATGGTAAACCCAGAAATAGTAGCTGTCTATAAATGATTGTATTATGGAATTGTGCTTTAATGCCCTCAACACTACATCGAATAGGATCGCACTTATGGTACAATCACTTCTACTTAATTTAATTGATTAAAACTTTTGAATCCATTGATTTTGGATGAAATGCAATTCCTGTAAAATATGTCTAAATATAATTTGTTTTATATTTGAGGTGCTTTTAATATGTTGTGAAGTGTCGGTCAGATCTTTTGGAAGAGTCCCAGTCTGTAAAACCAAAAAAGTTAAGGTATTTATAAGTTTGTATGAAATGGAAATGAAGAGATTTATAATTATTACCAATTTGTGTATCAGGTGAGCTGTGATCAGGAGTCGTTATCGTTTCTTTGGATGATAAAGCGAAGCCCTCCCTCATACTTCTTCGGCACAATTCATGTTCCTTATACTCGTGTTTGGGATTCGATTCCCAATCGAGTAAAGCTTGCCTTTCAAACGAGTGACAGTGTTTTCTTTGAGTTGGATCTCATGGACGCCTATACGGTATCGACTCTTTCCAACTGTCAAATGCTTCCAAGAGGTGTCAAACTTATAGATGTATTGCCCGGAGATTTATATAAGCGATTGAAAAGACACTTAGATTATGTTCGGGTGATTTTGCCCTCATGGGTGACACCTGACCAGAGGGCACGTGGACTCTATGCTGAATATCTGTACAATGCTATAACTGGCAATTGGGAACGCAAAAGACCTGTTTGGGTGATGCTTATGGTTAATTCGTTAACTGAAAGTGATATTAAATCCAGAGGTATTCCTGTTTTGGACTTGTATTTAGCACAAGAGGCTCAGAGATTGAACAAAAAAGTTGGATCAGTAGAAAAAGTAAACTAAAAGCTTATTTTGTTTTTTAGACTTTAAAACAATAACAAAATTTAATAAAACTTTGAATTATATCGTTTATACTGAGACTATCTCTAAATAAGTAGACAGTATTTTGCACTTTAATTAGTCAATTAAAATAAGATCTCTTATTAAATTTGAATTATAATGATCTAAATTACGTTAATTCACATAACACTTTCAGGTTGAAGAACAATGTCTTCCTCTAAATGGTCTTAATTTTTCTCAAGTTCTTTTTGCGTTGAATCAAACCCTTTACCAACACGAAGCAATACGACGCGGAATATTGCACTCAAAGTTTACTACAGATGATCTGATCAATCATTATAATTGTGGAAATCTAAATGAAATTATTTTCAATCACGACACTACACATGTAAGATATTTTTTGAGCATTGTTTCAATTAATAAGAATTGATGGCAACGTATGATTGATAGGTTCCTACTTTAAAAAACAATTCAATGTACAGAAATTCAGAGGATTGGGAATTAGCTCAACATATCGATGAATACTTCAGATCTGAACTAATAGTTAAGCGTAATAAACGAATGAGTCAAAGAGTGCTCAATTTACTTAATTCACATCCTCACCAGAGCTTTTTCTTTGCCTTCGGTGCAGGTAAACAATTATTTCAAATTCAATTACCTCACAGATAAGCCGCGTGTAGTTAAGCCCTTTTTCCATAGGATTATTATATATAAATAGGTTAACTACCTGCGGCTTATACGCGAGGAATTAGGGTAATTGCTAATTATCAGTAATTGCTTTAATTCTACAAATTTCGCCATAAATGTCAATTATCTTAAACTAAGTCTATTATTGTCTTAATTATAGGACACTTTTTAGGCAATAATTCGATTTTGGATTTTGTTCAAGAGAATGGCTTTGAGGTGACGCGAGTTTCGGATTTTCACACAAAACCTAAATCAAAGTAATCATTAATTGTTTAAATATTCAGTTATAAAAGCGAGAATTTTATTTATTATCAGGCGATATAAGCTTCGGTGTAGATCTCATCAGAACAAACAGAATCTTCGGCATAGTTCTAAATCTATTTTGTCTGAACCAATGGTGTCTCAGAAAAATGTGAGAAACATTGGAACAGAAAACGTTGAAAATGTTAATACAGATGTCGATAATTTAATTTTATTAACAAATCAAAAGCATGATCAGCAACAGTACAATAGATTGACTAAAACCGATGGTCAGCCATATATAGTCTCACCGGGAGTTCGAAGCACAACAATGCGATCACAATTATCAGGGAAAACAAGCAATACATATAAAGATAGCATAAGCAGTGCTACTACTACTACCTCGTCAACAATCTTTCTTAAACATTATTCATCTTCGAGACAACACCGCAAGTTTAATGATCTATGGGTGCGCTTGGAAACAGTTACTACTAAGTAAGTCTTGTAATGCGGGTATCATTTGTTATAGTTATTAACAGCAATAGTTATTAAACAGCAATAGTTATTAAACAGCATAGTTATTAAACAGCTATAGTTACTAAACAGCATAGTTATTAAACACCATAGTTATAGTCCATTCCATTAATACATTGATTCCTTGTTTAATAGGACACCACTTTTAATACCTCGTGAAGAGATATCGAAAGATGTCGAAGCAGTGAAAAATTATTTACGCGTTTTGTACAGCGCAACGTCCAGTTCTAATGCTCATCTCTATTCTCATTCCACTGTTAATGTAATACTCGTTCGCTATATTCATATATTAATTATTTTGATCTCTAATTTAAAATCGCTTTTATTATTATGACTATGAAAACAAAAGACAAATTTTTATAAGTGATAATAATTGCTATGCCTTTCTTTTATGACAATTTGTAATGATTATGTACACATACGGTACGATTTGCTGTTGTAATATTTGTTATACTGTATAACTAATACTTCAATTTACTCTAATAAGTGACGGTTCCTAAAGACTCTTTTTTCAGTGTATATTTTCAATAGGCTATGAAATAGGTTTTAGTTAAGGAGAATGTGTGCAGATTTTTGATACGAGTGTTTAAACAGTGAGCAATTTATTTTACTGCTGATAAATTTGTGACTCCTATTAATATACAATACGTATAATAACTTGTATTGGGCCGAACTTTGAAACT
>JAQGCH010002673.1:0-12133 GCA_034699485.1 Nanhermannia elegantula
GATCAGTTTCTGATGCGCTGCTCGGCGTTGCAGAGTTTGTGGCGATCGGATACTGATTAGTAATCATGCTTTTGCTTGAAACAGACTTTCCTGATTCCAACTGTAATTTGTGGTAACCTTTTTTCTTTCCACTTTTAGAGCTCTCTTTAGAGTATAAATAAAATAAAACAATTTGTTATTCATTTGAAATAAGATAAGAATTATTTTATGCTTTTACTGGCTATTTTTGGGAAACATCTTTTTAACATTTAGTCTATTTATTTTCAGAATTTAATAAAACTTTTAGACATTTAAAATAAAATTAAAGAACCTGCCATATAATTATTCATAAAAAAATTTTGTTTATAAAATTCAATTTTTAAGCTATAAAAGTTTGATTCCATTAATAACCTGCGTTGAAATTCATTTTTTTATCTTTCATACCTTAATTATTTGAATGATAATAAGGCAAAATTTGCAAATCAAACTTTAATGTAAAAGTTTGCTTCGCTTTTTAAATTTAATAACTACTTGACATATATCATATATCAATGAAATACCTGTACCTACTGTTTAATAACTAATATTTAGAAATTGAAGCAAAAAGTAAGATAATTATTCATTCATTAACTAAGGCTTTTAAATTATTATTAATAAAATTTAAGCTATCAACTATGGAAAATATATTTTAATTTGACAGCTACTATACCTATATTAGTGTGTGTGTGGGTCCCCGCAATAATGTAAATATTTTACAACAATACTATTCAGAATTTTCTTTATAAAAATTTTCAAAAAATCAAAATGCACTGTAAAGAATGTAACAATGCTTTTCAAATACTGACTTTTCAAAAATAATATAAAATTTAATATAATAATATAATAATATAATAAATATTCCACGGATAAATAACTGAGTTATATTTAAGTTATATGAGTTGCGCAGCAACGGGTGCAGTCTTGTTTAAATAAATAAAGTCTTTAGAGTTTTAATGTGTCTAAAGTTTTTTGTTATAACTTATTGTTATGTAGTTAAGAAACACATTTAATTTGTTCTGAGAATTCTTTCACTTTTTTTAAAAAAGATTTTTCAATTTGTTTGATGGAAATATGTTTTAGGTTCAATTTACTGTGTAATTAATTCTTATTTAATGTTCGAGATCTTGCATTAAAGCTAACGAATCTCTAATGTATTTAAGTATATTTACTGCAGTATTACCAGTACTTTACATAGCACGATAAAACCTATACTAATTTATTTTTTATTTAGAAATGAGAGCGAAATCCTCCTGTTATTTAATCATTAAATTTTTGTATTTTATTTAAGCATATATCATATGTGTTGCATATAAATTATTGAATACCAAATTTTTATACTTAACATATCAGTCAATTTTTTCGCCAACCAATCAATTTATTCAAAGCAAGTTTAATTAAATCCTTGAGTTTCATTAATACAAACTTCTTATAGAGTGTATATTTTGCTCAATTAAACAATAAAAGGTCAATAAGGAGATGATTCAACTTGAAAGTGATCACAAATTACTTTTAAAACGATTAATGTTAATACTTATATGTTCTGAAGTTTATTTTTGTGAACTAATATGCATGTAAATGAAGTTTTATAAAAAAAACCCCAATTTTTTTGACTGAAATTTAATTCAAAATATTTTATAGAAAGGTTTCTTAATTATTCAATAGCTTATACATTGAATAGAGATATCGGTACCATTTTTGCAAACAAGTTAACAAAACATTATGAACTTATTCTTCAAAATTCATTTTGGAAGTTATTAGAGATCATAGAATTGCCTGAAGAAAACTTTGCTAAACAGATAAGTCAATAAAGAGAACTGTATAAGAAAAGATTTTTTCTGCTAAGGTTTACACAAGTTAACGGTCGCGTAAAACTTCTAATAGAATCTGAAGAGTGTTCAATGATTTCATTTCGTGGAAAAACTAGTAAATTGTTGTCAATATTACTGCACTGTATACAGAGCAATAAATTGCTGTGTAATACAAGTGAATTACTATAAAACAAATATGAGAATCAAAAAAGGAAAGATGAAACCAATAGAGGCTGAAAATATGAATGTATGGTACTGTGTAGTGTTGTATCAGTTCGGGTTTTTTCATTTCTATTCAGTTTCTAATCAATTATTTTTCGGAAAACTATTTATTTCTATAGCAAAAAGTATTTACAATAAGTGGATGAATATTAATTACATTATATCCGAGAATAATAAAGCTATACAACACTGTTTGCATTGATAAATATTGGTACTATTCATTAATTTTGTGCTTTATAACAGTTTCAATGCCTTTTGCATTTTATATTCTAAATTTTAGTTTCTATTCAGTTCTCTAAAAAAATTTCATTTCTATTCAATTTCTATTAAGTTTGAGTTAATTGATCCAACACTAGTACAGTGTATTGAGACTAACTATCATTACTTTATATCCAGTTTTCTCTTTTATTATGTGTAATGAAAGTATGAAAATTGATCGAAAAAAAGTGAGCAGTTGTTTGTTAGATAAATAACATATTGATAAATATTATATATTGGACAAAATTGGAGATCTGCTTAAAATGTGAATGAATTGCTGACATATATATTATAATGATTACTTTGTTTTTTTATATATTATTATAATGATTACTAATAAATTTAATTTTGTGAAGTGATAAAAACAATTATTGAAGACTATTACAGTATATACAGAACAGTACAATGAATTAATTCTACTGGTAGTCACACGTTTTTTTATATATAGTTTCCATTTGATCTCTGAGAGACTTTATATCGAGCGAGCGGTGCTATAATCACAAGTGTATCATCAGTGCTTTGTGCTAATGGCAAAAATACTATCTGTCACAAATGCAGTTCAATATAATCCTTATATGAGGTTAAAAGTAGAGTAAGAAATGAAATGTAATGAAAACGTAGCGAAAAAGAGGCAAAAAGTTGTTATGTGAAGAATAAAAGAAGAGAAATGAAAAAAGAAACTTGTCTTCGCCTGTATGAATATAATCAATAAAATAAATCAATGTATTGTAAGATATTTATTGTTACACTCAATGAAACATTTTTCTAGCTTTCGCTTTACCGTCATTTTAGACTTAATAAATGTATTGGATGTAAGTAACTATTATAGTGTATTATATAAAGTTTTCAAAGATATGCCACAAATGTCAATCAAAAATTATCTTTAAATTTACAAAAAAAAATTCATAATTATATTTTGAAATCCATATAATATATTATTTATAACTTTTTTTTAAGTCAAAATAGTTTATATCTTAGAAATCTTTTTTATACTTCGAAAAACTAAATCTCGAACGAAAATGTCAACAATAGAAAATTTGCGGTTCACTCAAGTTCTTTCATATCTAAGTCAAAGCTTATCATTATTGACATAACTTTTATTGCAAACCAAAACAAATTCTTTGTCGTAAAGATTCCATAATCTATGTCTACTGCTTGAGCTGTCGAGCCTTAAAAGTTGACTGCTATCAAAAAAACTTCCTCAAAAGGGAAGCGCTTTCAAGAATAAGTTAATTCCTTTATATTTAGCTATTCTTTTTTAAATTTAATAAAAATGTTTTGCCATAAAAATAAAATTAGAATTTATGCCATGAATTAGATGTCCAGATGAAACAGCTTTGCGATCGCGTTCACAAGATATTAAAAAAAATTTAATTATTGAAAAACAATATTAAAAAAGCAATGAGGTTCATTTATTGCTGTTTTAGATTATATAATTTTATGATTCTTAACCCAAAACTTGGCCTTAAAAAGTAAGTTCTAACTTATACTTATGCTTGTCATAATTGAACATTATTTTGTTATGTCATAAATATATTCATAGAATATTTTAGTTTTTCCTTTGGGAGGAGTCGTGACCACTCGTTTAAGAGCCGTCAAAACCAGAATAATGCTAAGAGCAAATGCGTCGGATTGAGTCAGATACCGGTCCACACCGTACACTCAATCTCAATCTATACGGTATCAATCTAATATTTTCCAAGCGTTAATTGGGCTGTTGTTGTTTTTTCTTATATTTGTTTAAGTTTATTAAATAATTTTGTTTATTTTGAACGAAACAAAACTCACAATTTATTAAAAAGAGAATTGTAGAAAGCTTTTGATGTAATCAAAAGTATTGCATTTAAACAAAGAATAAAAATTTAATAAAAATAATGACTTTTGTTGCATAAGATGTTAGCACTGAAATAAATTCTGTCATTTGAAACAATTTTGAATCTTTGAGCACTCGAAATGTTTTAGTATTTCTACTTGAGAAGAATGAGACAATTCCCTAAATTATAAATCTCGCTTTTTATATATTCTTTCTTCTATTGAGACTCAAATAATTTTTATTTGGGAATCACTGATGGAAAACATATAAAATGATCATTTGCTTTGCTCACTAATTTCTTTCCATTTTAATTAAATATAAATATTCTTTATTATACGTCATAATAAAACGCAGAATATTCAATAATATTCATTATTTATTGAATATATAGCGTTAATGTATTTTAATTAAATTTAAATACCTTTGAAAATATAATTTTATTGTTTTTTTTGCGAATACTTATTAATATCTTTATTATTTGAAAATATACAAAACTAATATATTTATCAACTTATATAAATATTTTATTTCTTAAAGCAGCAAAACTTTTTCATCTGAAAAACAAGTGTTGTATAATTGATATGTAAAAGCACTCAAATTACAAAAATAACCTGTAAATACAGGTAAATGATCTGCTTTTAACATCTGAATAATTAATGTAATGTTTTAATGACCGGTATTATGTTTTAACACTAATAATTATTAATACTTTGAAGTATTACCCATTTTATCATTTACTTCTAATATTATAATCTGTACATTGCTTTTATTATTGAAGTATTCGCTCAAAATTTTGATACTTAATTGAATTGCATAAAAGCATAGAAATAGATGAGCCAATTATGCTTTAATTCATATAAAGAGAAAGTAATCCAATTGTAGACATTTTATTGCTAAGACGAATAGAAGAGATTGCAGTTTATTTTGGCGTTAAGTACAAAGTACTTAAAATTAGTTAATTCTCAAACTCTTTTATAAAAATTGGATTCAATGTAATGTATGACAAAAGATAATAAAAATTAAATGACAGAGAGATGAGAAAGTTTTAGATGAAACGCTTCATACTTTTAACTAAAATTTTTGAGAATAGTTAATAATACATAAAAGAAAGTTTTATGCATTAATCTCAATAGAGGAGAAAAGAACATAACATTGTCGCCATTGAAAGCCTGATAATAAAAAGAAGAATTGGATTAAGTAATGAGCAATGAACATACGATGGCTCTCTACAACTGATTCAGTTATTTAAGCAATCAATAAATTATTCAAATCAGACAGACTTTATAAGCTTCAAAGTGATGCTCATCTAACTATCAAATAAATTGAATCAAATTGGATTATTTTTAATCATTTTATTACTTAAATTATAGATTTTGAAATTACCTATGTAAAACAATTACTAAAAGAATGAGCAAAAGCATCATTTTGATTACTATCATATTTTAGATTAAAATTATATCATGTCTAAGAAAGAAATACTCAATTTAGAGAAAAGCCATCTAATGATAAATAAAGAATAAAATACAATAACTTATATTTTTCTATGCATATTATTAGTGAAGTCGACCTAAAGTAACAAAAACGTGAGATTAAAGTTTCTCAAATCTCTAGTGACATTTTATTTCTTTATAAAATAAAGCTCGGGCTTCAATCACATGATGACTGAAATATTTCACTTCAGTGTATTCCCGATCCCATCAATTTATTCTTAAAATGCAACAAAATTGAAAATTTAAATCATGGATCAAATGTTTCATTGCTTATTAATAACTGTTATGCATACAAACGATTCTATTTTTTGTATTAAATTTCATTTTTCAAGCTTAGCATTTAGATAGGGCTTTATTAAAAGGTATACAATTTTAAGCGCCTTAAGGCTAATGAAGTTCCAGAGCCTTTAACTGCTCAAAAGTATACTTTTCTCTATTATAACAAAAGTGAGTTGATATATGGCACTAATTTTTCATGTGAATAATTCAGCATTAGCTCTAACTTATATATAAGTAGACCTGAATATGTGAAAGAAACTACAATCCAGCATTAGCTCAAAGATATGATCAATATCTCACATATAAATATAAGAAGCTTTTTAAACTGTATAAACAGCCAACTATTATATGTTGAAAAATGTTACAATGGAATGGTCTCTATATGGTCTCTATTGCGTGTGAAAATCAGAGATCAATTTCATATGGGCTAATACTTCAATAATCAGAGAAAACTAATCATTTTCAATACTATTTAATATTCATGAATAATAATAATTGTTTTGTTCAATGCATGTCAAATATTTCTAACTAACTATCAGTTAAAACATTCAAAAAATAAGAATCATATATTACCGTAAGTGATAAAATGATTCTTATGTTGGATTTATAATAGTCATGAGCGCGAGATCTCGTCTCGCAACGAGACTAATTATTGGATAAGATTATTACACGAGACGAGACGTGTGCAGGTAAAATTTATTAAAAGGGATTTTTTTATTACAAATAACTAGTGTATGTAAACAAAGTCTAAATGATTTTTGCGTTAACAATGGGAAGATAATTAGGCTGTGCCCTAATCAAAAGAGCCAGTATTGAGTCACTGTAGTTCGCGAGACGAGACGAGATGCAAAATTGAGAGAAAATACGAGACGAGATGGTATCGCATTGCACGAGACCGAGACGAGATCGCGACTTAAAAAATTAAAAAAGCTTATTACTCATTTATAACAACGAGAAAACAGATATAACAAGAGTCTGATTATCTTATTGAAAATGTCAGTTATATAATCTCTAAAACTCCAATTATCTTATACTATAGAAATTGAACTGAACTTATATTTTGCAAATTTAAACTATTTCTTTATTTGCAAAACATGAATCAGAACACATCACAACTTTATATTAAGAATAAAGTAGTGGAATAGTTACGATTCAATAGTAGTCACGATCTGATAGTAAGACACTTACATATAATACTTGCTCAGTAAAAAATTTCTCGATATATATGAAAAAATTTTTTAATTTATGTCAAGAAGTAGTTCATTAGAGCTCAAAGTCTTAAAGTATTAAAATTTAATCTAAGTTTTCAAAATTTTCAAAGAAACTGGTGATTAAAGTTTATAAGAGAATCCTTTGCATAATTATTAAAATAATTGCTCTTAAGTAAAAACAAATTGATAGGAAAACAGCAAAATACTCAAAATTACACAATTTTCTTATAAAACTTCTGAAAATTGAAAATATATTCTTTTAATCCTAGAAGAGGAGGTATTGCTTGTTCATCACATTCATTGCACGCATGAATCAACTTTTGTCATATATAAGAATAAGCATAAGACAAATAAATGCATTCTGAGATCAATATGAATTCATGGAATCAAATAAGAATTCTAACATTGCTGACCAACTAATTTTGATTTACAAACAATGTTTAATAATACTGTAGTAATAAAACTTGCAAAACAAAAATGTATGTCTAATACAAATAAGTTATAAGTTACTAAACAGTAAATAAGGACTGTTATATGTTTTATTTGTTATGTAATATATTTTTAAAGAGTAATATATTTTGAGAGTCATATAAAACCAAATTCCTGGAAAAAGTCTATCTTAATAAACAAGAGATTTCTAAACTAAATGTAAATTTTGCATAAAAGCCAATAAAGAAAAAATAATATAAGAAAGTAATAAAAATAAATTAGTTTTAGTTATTGTCACTCAAAATAATGTGTTGAGTGGCTTATATTGTGTTTGGCTATTATTTCTAATTTATTATTATTGGCTTAACATATCATATATCCTAAGGACTGATACATTAGCCGAAAAACAACATTTTATTCATTGGAGCATTTTATTAAAGAGAAAACATAATCCTTACCCGGTTTAGAATCATCATCATTATCATCATCGAAAGCGTCGTCAGCAGTCTCCCTATCCTTAAGACCGCGAGATAATCCATTATCATTGTCAGCGATCATTCCCTGTTGAATATTGAATGGCACTTTGCTTAACGGTACGATTTCTACTTGAATTTGACGAAGTTTTCCTTCTTTTTCCAATTGTCTCATCAATTGTAACGAAGTATTATTAAGTGCAAACATCGCACCATCTTTTTCGGTGACTTGCATTTTTGGCACTTTCATCGGCAGCTCATTTGACAATTTATTACTTAATTCGATAACTAAACTCTCATCAGATTCAACAATAATTTCGCGATGCATCTTAAGAAAATGGATAGAAGACGGGGCTAACCATTTATGCATTTGGTATTACTTTATATATAAATATTTGCTTTTTTTCTTTTTATTTTACTCAATATCAAGAGTGAACGCTATTTAAATAAAGTATTACCGATAGCCCGACAATAAAGGGACAAATACTTAACTCAAGTTTACTATACTATAGTTTTAAATTTTTAAATTAATTATTTCAAATGAACAAAACTAACAAAATTGCGGACTATACGGCCTGTTTTTTGAACGAATCGTGATTTTTAAAAACAGCGTGTGTTTAGGCTTATGGCAAATGTGTTTTTATAGTCGCTTCGGTGAAAACAGTATATTCACTCGTGTTCTTCCAATACTGAATATAAGTCCTTACAATATTACAGTACATGCGTTCTCTGGTTTTCGGATAAATTCAATAACAATTATCTGCCAGATATAGTGGTTGTGCTGCGATCTTAACATTGCACATATCAATATATTATTGATTATTATATCATTTAATATAAGTTGTAATGTTGTGACCGATATTTACTATATATATTAAACTTTTAGATATAGTTTTTAGCAATGGATCGAACAAACCTTATGTTATTTTAATTTCAGTTCATTAAATCCGATTAAACTATTTTACATATACAACGAAACAGATTTGTCAATTTGCCTATTGTTCACATTCATCTTTATATTTCATCAGAGGATTCAAAGTTCTTTGTGGATACGTTTGCAGAAAACTATTGAGAGCCTTCTTACAAATAAACTCAAAATAATCATAAATAATAGGGTTTATATGCAAATAGAGAATTGAATTAAACATTTAATTTAAAACTGTAATCAAATTAATCGGATTATTGAGTCACAGAGTCTAATGAAAAAACAATGAACAGCAAGTAATTAAAGAACAAATAATTTTTTCGGAAATTAGTGCATTAGAACTAAGTTTATTCAGGAAATTAACTGAATTTGCAGAACCGTATATCTAAAAAGGTTCAGCACTGCACTAACGAAAACATTTAAAACTTTTAATGAACAGAAGAAAGTTTTGTCTATTCTTTTTTCTACTTCGTTGTTAAAACATTCTGCTAAGATCAACACAACAAAAAAATAATTAAATTTGTGTGAATCAGTTCATTCAGCCTTAGTAATTAATTTATTTGTATTCTATATTACATGAGTATCCAATCAAAGATAGGTTCGTTTTAGTGGTTTTAGTAATCAATGCAATTCGAGATATCTATTTCACTATAATAAATTCAATTATTCTAGCAGTGTGTGGGCTGAGTAATGGTCGCTATCTTTTCAGGCAAGAGTTAATAGCATATAAATTCTGTAAATTTTAATAAACTTATAAAAATATTTACTAAACAATCACTATGGATGGCAAGTTCTGGACCTAATAATATAGTTTTAGATGTGCATAAAATAGAACTTAAAATCCATGAATAGGCACAAAAATAGGTAATTATAGGCTATAATAGAACCTATTAAATTGAAATTGAGACATGTTTCAAATTCAATAATATGTTTATCTTATTGTGATGTGATGTCAATACATGTTAGAAAGTTATATCAATCCATATCATTAACTGATACCTATCCTTAAATCACATCAAATTGATTGAAGGCTTCAATTTAAAGGGTTTATCACATCAATACAGACAGTTTAATATTGAAATACTATAATTTAAATTCATTTTTAAAATATTCAAAATTTTCTCTTAAAATGAATAAAATATCATAAAATTCTGCTAAAACTTTATAAAAAGGCATTATAAGCAAAATAGTACCTAACCATCAAAAAAGGCAATTATAAAAAGAATTATAAATACGTCTCAAATGTCTTATTTTGATGCGATTCGGCCTCATATTCAACTCAGAGTTGGATTAAATTCAAGATAAAAAATAGGAAAAGTCCATAACTTCCCTACTTATGACTTATGAAAGAACTTTTTTAATTAGAGTTAACACCATATAATCTATTTTAGTGATGAACAAGAATCGAACAGGCAGTGCATTTTAAGTTTGAAACTTTGAATTTATTTGAGTTTAAGTATAAGTTTCAAACTCTAACTTAAAAATTATTTTATGTTAAACTCAATTATTAGAATTAACTCAAAAAGCATTAGCTCGAACCCAAGCTGTGTCAAGTGATGAGATTAAAAAATGTTTATTTATCTAAATTACATACTTTTATTATTAATATTAATCAAATGTGAAAAAGAGTATTCTCATACGTTTCTAGTATTTTTCGGAGACTCACGTTTTTTAAGTTCTTCTTTCGAAGTCATATTTTTAAAAAATTGAGAATATATTGACTGCAAATTATTTAACTTAAATTAAATACATTTTTACTTACCATGAATTGGAGAAAAATAAGTTCCGTATAAAACTCAAAATATTATGTCAAATATAAAAACTATAAGAATCTGAATCCAAACTGAAAATATCCTTAAAAGAGTTTAATAAATTACGATTTAAAACATAAAAAATATCGAAATTAGTTTTCACTTCTTTAGTGATTTATTCTTTGAATTTGTGCTTTTGTTTGTTGAAACTGTTGTATTCTCATAATTAGATGTTTTATTCTTTACATTCAATTCTCTATTCTGTTTAATTACTTCTTTAGAAATATTTATACCGATAGATACTGAAGTATTATCATTAATCAGCGATCGATATGTTAAACCATTATTTGATTTTGTAGTCATACTATATTCTGGAATAATTAATATTAAGATCATTTAGACAACGAGTAATTTAAAGCGAATATTAATGTATAAATTAAGCATTATATGTAAAAATATGAGACAAAATAATAAATATTATCAATTATTTGCAGTTTTAATGAATTACACCTTATATTAAATTTCAAGATTAAATTTTATCGAGAAATGCGAAACAATTGAATGAATGTTTATTTTTTTAAAAATATTAGAAACTCCCGTCGCTAGGCAACTCATTTAACTTAAAAATAACTGATATTAACCCGTAGAATATTATTTTTAAAAATTCAGTATTTAAAAAGCATTGTTATAGTCTTTACAGCGCATTTGGATTGTTTGAAATTTTTTTTAACTTAAATCTCAATCACATTATTGTGATTTTTATTACATTATTGCGGACAGACACAAGACGGACACACTAACACTATTTTTTTAATAATATAGATTTATAGTATCACAAAAGTCTATAAGAACTGTTACACGAGAATTGTCAGACAAGAATGTTTTGTTGTGAAAGTCTAATAGTTTGTACGCCTATTGTTGTATTAAAAGTGGTTGTGCTGCAGATATAATGGTTAATTACATTATCATGAATTACATTTACAAATAGACATATTATTGACATAAAAATTGAGTTAAGATTACATAATAATGAAAGCGCTACAGCTCTCTTGAATCTCTTTTATTAAAATCTCTAAATTGACTTTAAACGATTGCTGAGCCGATTTCCACTTTATAGGTCTCCCTTTACCACATCGCACCTCCATTTGGATTCTGTCCATTCCTAAGAATCGATGTTAAAAGTTTGAGAACAGAAACATGTGATTATTCATTTATATCATATAAATTATATGACACTATTCCGACTCAAATGTATTAACTTATAACGGTTTGTGCCTCATTTCGATAGTTTGAACCACATTTACTATAAAACACTGAGCTATCTCTCATTAATCTGCAGTCTAGACTCTAGACTCTAGACTCTAGAGTACACTAAGTTGACCCAATTGTCTATGCATGCATTGAAAAACTCTTTTTGGCATACAGTTAGACTCAAACCCATACCTACTTAGTGAAC
>JAQGCH010002674.1:0-12133 GCA_034699485.1 Nanhermannia elegantula
GAGGGGACTATAGCACCCCCAAAGACTTTACTGAATTTCATTGTAGATCTTTAGCAATTAAATTTATATATCTTGGATTTTTTATATGTACCAAATAATTGTATGGGGTGGAGCAGCTTTCTGGATTTATCCAATTTCAAACATGATCAAGAACTCATAAGTTTTCTGAGATAATATTTTTGCAGAACCGTTATTAGCACTAAATTATTTTAATGATACAATTTTATTCATTATTAATGGGGTATGTTTTGCATAAAAAATTTTAAGGGGGGCTAAAAGTATGTTTTTATAATTTTTGTCCAAAATAATCTAACTGAGACCAAGGCAGCTTTTAGAGAATCTGAAAAACTTGTAAGGGGGAACCATTCCTAAACTAACCCCTAACTTGTGCACTTATGAATGAATCAATAATATTTTTTGTATTCGTGAATTATTTATTCAGACTTAACTTAAATTAATGTTCAATACAGAAATCTAGAAAATTTCTGGTTAATATCAATTGAAAGCTCCATTTGAACAAACATTGCAAGAATCAAAAGTTTGCTTCAAATCTATGAATTGATAATCTTCATAGAGTTCAGAGCTATGCAACCTTGCATTAAAATAAATGATTACTTTTTCAAATTATTAAGTATTCAAAAGTAATTTACATTATTTTGATTTTATTACTGATACTTAAACAATAATTCACATTCAATTAATATTTTAAAGTAAATTTTAAAAAATAAATTGTTTCTATTTTTATTAGAGCTTTGATATAAGCTTAAAATTTGTAATTACACCTCCCTATGTTATAGTAATTGAACACTGCTTTTTGTTTAAAACATGTTCACTATAAATGATGTGCAGTGTATTTCAAATCAAATTATAAGAACGGTTTCTAGGACATTTTTTTCTCAATTTTACAAATATATTACAACTACTTAGGGATGTTCCATATGTAATATTACCGTAATATGACACTTAATAAAAGAAAATTACATGTAAATATTCTAATACAAAAATTGTATTAATTGGTTGATTGAATTCAAGTGTTATAAAAGCTATGCTAAACATAGCCACAAAAATATTAGCCATTCTTGCGACTAGTGCTCCAGTTGAACGTGTATTTTCAAAACACGGAAGAATTTATACAAATGATAGATACCGTCTCCTAACGATTATTAACTATTCAAACTTATTTTCGATCAAAAAATTGAAGTTAGGTATATAATAATGACAATTATTTTCCTGATTCAGAAAGTGATGATAGAGATATTGAATTGACATTCAAAGGCAATTTAAGAAAATAAAGATTTTTACAATTTTACAGATTTTTACAATTTTTACAGAATTTTACAGATTTTTACAGAATTTTACATATGTTTTGGTGGAATTACGGTAATATTACACCAAAAAGATTTTTACGCGTAATAGAGCAACCCTACAATACTATATTATTCTTTATGCTAAAATATAGAATTCCATTAAAATGTATGCCCAATATGTAAAATATTGATCAAATTTTCTACTATTTATTTGCAAAACAAGTCTTATGAAATAAGTCTTAAGACTTTGGTATCTTTATGATAAGTTTACACGTTTAAAACAGATACTGTGTTATATACAGTTACGTATATTAAATTTTATTTAATTAAAAATAATTCTTTTATTATGTGATTTAATAAATTATATCATAATTGTGGACCTTAGAAAGTATTTTTAGATCTATTTTAAGCTATTTCTATAAATTATTTATATTAAATATGAGGATAACATTTTTTCTATAAGACATAAATTTATTAAAATGAGTCGTTTAACAGTGGTTGCAATGAATCATATAATTTATAAGGAATATCGAATAGATAAGAACTAAGGTTGTATGCGGTTTGATACTGTTCTTTAGTCAACAAATCTCAAGAACTTTTGATTAACATTTTTAGGACTTTGAGTTCAAATAAAAGAGTTATTTTCACAGACTTCTCAACGATACCGGTAATAGCGAGAGCTCAAATTGAATATCCTGCTGATATCCAAGATCAAACTTTAAACCTAGTTATCGTATTAAATAATTTCGTTTACTTTTTCCGCAATCAATTTCAGTTGAATTTATTAAATGGCAAATAATTATTAGTTATAAAAGTAATAAATAAAAATTTTTTAAATAATTACTATATTCTGATTAAATATAATTAGAGTAAAAAGAATTTTAATGTCAAACTAATTAGAATTGAGCTCAACCTTTTTGTTTAATTAGATTGTAATTATTAGATAATTGTTTTTTCATAAATAAATATTTTTGCAATAACTGATAAAACAGTCTGAACTTATAAATGATATGCATATTAGTTAGGAATAGATTTTTAGAGAGTTTTGTTTGTCAGATATAAAATTTTTTCAAATACCGGTAGTATTTATTAATTTTTATAATAATCAGTGCTATTACCGGTACATGTTTATAGACTTCAATTTTATTAGAGTTTAAATTAAAAATTTACAAAACATTCAAACTGTTTAATATTGAAAAAAGATGTTTAAAAGCGTTTCATAAATGGTGTATATTTATTGTAACAGTAATTTTATGAACTTGTAAACAGGGTTTATGGCAGTTTTGAAAGCATGGCAGATGAGCTGTTCCCAATAAATCAATACTAGACAATTCTCTGTTAATTATTGCATTACAAAGTTATTGAGTCAAAACCACTTTTGATATTTATTTGAGATTTCAAAAATTTGGACAAATATTTAATTAGTGATTTTTAGCATGATTAAAGCTGTGTTGCTTTTTGTAACTTAAACGTTGCTATTAATGAGAACCTACCTGTATCTTAGTTTGATACAGCAGAAATTTATATTTTTTTATTAAGATAAAAGTGTTACTAAATCTAAATATTTTAATCTGCACTTGAACTCATTCCTCTACATTTATATCTATGAACAAAGTTTAAGGACTTTATATCTAATAGAAATGCTTTTTCAATGCTTTTTATTTAATAGATTCTTAAATTTGAATTTGTATATCAAGAAATTTTAACATAACTATGAATGTTTTGCTGAAACTATGCATAAAAGTAGTGTTTGGTATCGGGTCTCGAGTCTCGATCGAGAGGTACTTCGAGTCTCGAAATTTTTGATTTTGAAAGTATGAATAAAACAGTCCAGACTTTAGTATTAGAAATTTGAATTTCAAAAAACTGATCACTTATTTGGAACCTAGACATTATTTGGACAGCTTAAAAATCAAAGTGGGACCAAAAGATAATTTTTTATAAATTCTTATTTTGAGAAAAACACAAAGGGAGACTAAGTAATGGATTTTTTTAAAATTGCCCAAAATCTGTACAATCTAGCTGAAAGTTGGTCTCTAAGCCTAATTATTACTAACGTTTTAAAGCGTCAAAAACTTTTGGGAGTACTCCAAAAACTCCTTGGGAGTTACACCGAAGTTTTTGGACTTTATTATAGGGCGTCATGCTCCTCACTATTTTACAAAAAATTTTATATCTCTCAACCTGTAACAGATAATGAGATGCGGTTTTTTCTATTATATTCCTATCGGTCTGATACACATTTTAACGCAATAAAAAGAGAGGGGAGTCCTATAAATAACGAATTATTTAAGATTTTCTAAAATGCAAGCTCCATGTTTAAAAAAACTGTCTTGATTTTGCCAAAAAATTGTCCCAGAAAACCGATGAGTTTTCCTTGGCCTCGAATTTCAGGACTTTCATAAGCTATCCCCTGGAGTTTCTGATATTGAAAAAGTCTAATTTTAGTTATAGATAATCAAAACGCGATAATAGTATTGATTTGAGTGAAAAAAGTGATAATTTTTTGTAAAAAATTTTGTATTTTTTGGGAGTCTTAAAGAAGCGGGAGTTTTAATTGTATGGATTTGTATTGATTAAGATTCTTATAATTTCTTAATTTTATAACAATAAATATTTTGAAAGTCACATGTTTTGAATGCTAATAGAATTTGGAGAAATGTGGAGACTCTTTAAGTTAATTTCTCGAAAATACCCAGCACTACATAAAAGTGAATGCATAAAACTATGCATATTTAATAAACACCGCATGTCGAATGATATACGATGCAAAATATGATTAGTAACTTTATGTAACAAACTAAAATTTATGATTAGTAAATTCATAGCTAGATTAACAAATGAAAGAGTTCAAAAATTGCTATCAAATGAACATAATTTGAAACAATTTTTATTTTAGAGTTGAATTATCCCTAATATAATACTAGAATTAGGGGAACATAACATTCTAGGATAATGACGTTTTAACACTTTGCTGTATTTTTATATTTTATTTATATTTTATACTAAATTTAGTCTAAAAACTAAATTTAGTGCCCTGGAGAAAATTTATTAAATTTAACAATGCTACTTTCAATTTTTAAACGCGTTTATGGATAACAAAAGTGAGAGCTTGGAGTTTCATATATAAATAAGTTATAAATTAAATGAGGGCTTAATCGAAAAAAATTTAATTATATGGCAAACCTACGATAACTAAACTAAACCTTGAATGTGTTTTTCAACACCCAAACACTGTTAAATTAAGTTCAGATTGTTTTAAAGGTTTTTAGTGTTTTGCAATTGGATTCCCATTTATAAAACATGAATTGGCCATCAAATGAGCACATTATTTCATTACATCTGTTTATCTTAATTTATTGAGTCTTTCAAATCGATAACATATTTTTATAAATTGCAAAATATTTTTAATAATAGCAAAAGTAAATTATAGAAACAGTTAGTCTCAAAATAATGAAAAGACTGCCGTTTCATATATCCTTCTTTTCAAATGGGACTGAAATAAAGGTTAAGTAATATTTTTATCTCTTTATTCATTGGATGAACTAAAGAGCTATTTAACGATCAGGTCTTTTGAAATATCATCTTATTTAGAGAATGGCATATAAATAAAACATAAATGTTAAGTAATTTATATTTCAAATTTTATTGCTGTTCTCATTCAGGAAATTTTGATTACAAAGTCCGGAAAATGATTTATTTGATTACAATTCGATCAAAAGAATAGCTTTAAACAAATTAAATGCAATTTTATCTTTTTTAAACATTAAAATATTGTTTGAACTGCTATTTGATTGGACTGTCTGTAAGCACTCGTACAAGCTTTTAATAATTTACAAATAATTAGTTGCATGACAATGAATAATATGCTTGAACTAGAGTGTAATGACTTGAGAATACCTATTTATAGCGAATAAACCACAAAAGTTTGCCTCAAACCACACTCAAATTAGATATAACGATCTAAAATGCACATAAATAAGTGTGATTTAGCTGAACATTCATATCAATAATAAAGATTTTTGATTTCTCAAACATTTAAAATTATTGAAAATTTTTCAATTTGCAACATATCTTTGGTCTTGAGTTTTAAGGTCTATTTGCATATATCTTGAAATCAATTTCATTAATCAACGATTTTTGATGGACTTGAGCTGTTATGGAATGTTGAAGATAAAACATTAATTGCATTACGAATAGCATTGTATCATTACATTAATGGCATGCAATTTCAATTTATTTTGTGATTCCAATAATTTATAACCTATTGCAACGAATGACTGGTGAAACAACTGTGAATAGGATTCAATACTAAAATTTTTGCAAAAGGGTGTGAATGCAATGGCCTTTAATTCTAAAAAATAACTTATTTAGCAGAGAGTTATTAAACTTCTACACTTTATACAGTAAAACCTGTCAAAGTTGGGCAAACAGTTAAGTCCTTTTAGCAAAATATTAATTGGTTTTTCCTTTATATATTTTGCAAAAAGGACTTAACTGTTTGCCCAACTTTGACAAGTTTTACTGTATTCAGTACAAAGTACTCTATTCTGTTTAGTCAATATTGAATGTACTGAAGACGAAAAAAGGAAATATATGTTATCTCAAAAAAATGTGAATCGATCTCATACAAAAAAATATGATGAAAAAATAAAGTGAGAGTTAAAAAAAGTATTTATATGTTTTTACTGTATTTCATTCCCATGGATTACAAACATAAAAAGTCCAATTTGTGTTCATGTACTACAGCGTCAATATATACAGTATATTGATCTAAATAAAAGCCTATCTTTCAAAGTAAATGCAAAAAAGCTATTTTTTCTTGAACTTTAATCCTTAATAAAATGGCATTTTCATGATTTAGATAAACACTAAAACTGATAATATATTAATGTAGACTAAAATTCATTTCTATTGTAGTAAATAATATTGTCCTATTGCCCTTTGATCAAGCATGTTAATTATCTTTGTGATATAACATTATCAGTGTAGAGCATAAGCTCGTTTTATATGGGCTTCAGCTTAAATAAATGTTAGCTTGTGGTGGAACTCAGCTTCTATAGCATGGGCTTGAGCTCAGCTCCAATCTGTTCTACATTAAACATAAATAAGTATTCAAAATAGTTCTAATGCTTTTAAATAATACGTAAGCGAGAAATGGTTTATTTGTGATATAAATCAAATATACAAGGGCTCAATTCTAAATATTATGTAGAGTTTCATATTATTATTATTATGCAAGAATATTATTGTATTGGTTTAAGTGTCATGAGAATCATTGTTTAAAAGCTTTCTGTTTGCTATAGATATAAATATTGATATTATTGCTTTTGATCCCAGATATGATTCACAATTATTACTGTGGAATCAAATTATTCAAACATTATATTCATAAACAATTATACACTCGAAAATGTTTGTTTTATTTGGTAATACAAATTGATAAATGTTTATGGAAATTATGATAGGCTTATAAGGCGGCCGAAAAAATTGAAGCAAGTTTAGTAATTTTATAATTTTTAATTTCGCGATTCAAATAGAAACATAAAGTGATGCCCAATGAATCACTAAATTGATCAAAAAATTAATTCTGCAAACAATTAAGTCTCAATTTGGATCACTTTCGGTAAATTTAGAAATTTTTAAAAAACATCTACTCTAAGGAATTGAAACGTTTCCAAAATTTAGAATTCTGGAGACCGTTGAGCATATATTTTTTAAAAATTTCTAAATTTTTGTTTAGTTTTTATTATATTTAAAATGATTAGTCTAAAAAAATTGTTAAATTCATTCTAAATTTACCGAAAGTGATCAAAATTGAGACTTAATTGTTTGCAGAATTAATTTTTTGATCAATTTAGTGATTCATTGGGCATCACTTTATTATTCTATTTGAATCGCGGGATTAAAAATCCTAAAATTTACCGAATTGATGGCACTTAATTACGGGAATAAATTGTTACCTCTGACACGAATTAACGAGTTCGGGAGCGCGAAATCAAATCAATCTTTTAAAATGTGATCTAATTTAAGTTTACTGAAAGTTTGAAGTGATTTCGATAACTCGAATTAGGAGTAAACTCAAAAGTCGAAAAACTTGCTTAAATTATTTTGCACCTAAATAGCGAATTGTGGTCAAAACTGACCAACAATTGAGTTTTAAAATTTTTTCAAATTGTACTAATCTATGAAATATAATTATAAATAAAATACTAAAATTGTATGCAAATATATCTTTTAACAAAAAAGTTGCTTCAATTTTTTCGCCCACCTTAGGTTGAAAATGTTTAAACATGCAAAAGAGGTGGGTATTTCCCGAGTACTCACTTCGTCAGATTTCGAGAGTACTAACGATCGGGATTGAGAGTCATTTCGAGTCTCGAAAATTTTTTTAATTCATTTTAGATTTAAATTTTTACTGAAAATGTTTATCTTTACAAAAGTGAGAATATTTGTAATTATAGTTTACACCGTATCTAAAGGGGTAATTAATTAGTACCTATTTATATAAGTATTTTGTTAGAAAAATTTCTTTAAAAACCTAATTTGCTTTAATAACTTGTTATTAATACAGTATTATCAATAAAAGGATAATTTTGTTGTAAGAATAAGTTATCAAAATATTGATTGTTTACTGTTTTACAGTTTTATATTAAAATCTAATAGCCTTTAGATTTGGAGTCTCGCGAGACTCTCGATTGCTTGCGATAGAGATAAAGAGTTGAAATCCTCGATAGATATAAAAACTTTGGAACTTTCGTACTAACCTCTAATGCAAATGTCTTTGAAAAAAATGCGAAAAGTTTTGAAACTCTATACTCATAGTTAATACTTTTGAGATTAAAAGTTTTAATGAAACCTCAATTATAATTCTTTGAATAACATTTATATTGAGTTACAGGAAAATGTTCTGTTCGTAAATAGTATTTTGTAAAACGCCTTCAATTATTGTTTCGTCAGCTAATGCGCTGCTAATGTTTAGTAAAATTGTCAGTGAGAAAAAATGGCAAAACTTTGAAAACAATCTGAATGTAAATAAATTAAAAAATTTTAATCAGTATCTTAAGGGTAAAAATGGAAATAAAAATAAAAATCAAATGAACCAAAACACACAGAGGAACAGAGTTAAACTTAACTGATCTAAAGCAGAGATCTAAAGCATCAAAACCTAACTTAAAATAAAAATAATGACTTTCATAACATGGTTGATTTGAAGGGGATTTCTCGTAAAAACTTCGTACTCAAAGTTTTCCTGAGATGTATAATAAAAGCGCAGATGTATGGCAAATGACCTAAAGTGTCCGCATAGTAACTGGAATGTGAAGCCTTGGAAGGAGTGACGTAACGTAACTCCTCAAGGTCGTAAAGGTCGTAAAAGAGATAAAAAAGCTATATATCTTATATTTTTTAGTACAGACTTTGAACACATGCATACAATGAGTGTAAGTTACGCTGTGTAACACACTTTTCAATACCTGCTATCAATGGTGCGCTTATTTAGCTCTCGCTTGTGAGTAAAAAACTGTAGTAAACAAGTAGACTGTGAGGGCTGAGAGCTGAGGGCTGACAGAGCTGACAGCGCCTGTTTCACGTGCACACTTCATGAACCTGTACTATAGTTACTGTTTTTGTGTTAGTTTGTTATGCAATGTGTTATGTGTTATGTGGGACTCACACAAGTTGTGCCCTTTTTCTGAGACTCAAAACAACATAAAACTTGATACGAACTAAACTCTATTCATTACAGTACTTATTAATAAATAAATGCTATTGAATGCTCTCCAAAGACATTCACTCTCAACGCTGTGTTCACATCACTTCACAGCTACGCTATTGTCAAATGTTTTAGTTTGGCTTCAAAATCACTTTTGAGTTATAAATATATTTGATTTGAATTAAAAGTATTAACAAAAGTATATTTCAAAATGTTAGCTAAACTGTCTTCAACTCCACTGAGCTCTCTCTTAACGAAATGTATTCGTGAGTATTGTAGTGAAAGAGCACAGCATTCAGAACAACCTGAATATGAAGTGAAAAGTGAACTCAAAAGTTTTCTAAATATAAACTTAAGACAAGCAATAATTGATTATTTAATAAGAGAAAGAGTTGGCGTCTCATCCAAATTCTTGATCGACTTAATAAATGGCGGATTATTGAGCTTTGATTTGTGGCAATTGTCCGAAAGTAATAACTTTAACACCAATGATATCTCAACTATAATGGAAATGCTATCGAATAATAGCAACACTTTGCGTGAGTTAGTATTAGGCGGTAGTTCTTGGATATACAATAATAGGGTAATTAAGGGACCGTTGAAGAAGATCTTCCACAAGAAACTCGACAAATTGGTGTCACTCAAGATGCAACAGATCGCTACTCATCAAGACTTGTTGGATGTCTTTGAGTCCTGTAATCATTTGAAACGACTAGAGATATGTCAGCCCTCTATCACTGACAGAGATATCGATCAAATTGAAGAAAAGCTGACAAATTGTGAAGTTGTAAAACATTTGAGAGAACTTTTGTTGCCCTCATCACTCAAATGCAAGTCTTTACTCAAATTATTGGCCATTTTCCCAAATATTCAGACTTTGAAATGTGCGCCGTTTGAACATTTGCTCGAATTAATTGATTCCATGAGAAGTAGTCATAATAGAAGTGATGCAGAAAAGGCTGAAAGAGCGACAACCACTTTGTCATCGCTGAGAAGTCTAACAATTACTCACCCATTGAGTTACGATACCATCGATCGTATTGTTCAGATGTGTCCTCAACTTGAACAACTAAGTCTTGAAATACAAGATGGTATGCAATTATCACCGATCGCTAACTTATCAAATCTAAAAAGCCTTGAATTACGTAACTCTCCAACACTGCCAGCGTCTTATACGCAACAGGTATTGCCTATACTTGAGAGCAAAGGGAAACAGTTAGAGATATTAAGTCTCGAGCTGTTCGATGTAATCGATTTGACCACTTGTGCAAAACTGTGTCCTAATCTCTTGACATTCTCCGCTCAATGGTTTACAATACTTGGCTATAATGGCGGTAACATGTCTTCCATTCTTGGAAAGTCAGTGAAGAATCCATTCTCCAAATTAACACATTTACGACTTCGTCCGCGATCGCAACGAAACATTCCTTCCAAAGCCTGTGCCTTTATGTTAACTCATGCCAAACACCTGACTCACATCGAACTTTATTGCTGTTATGATTTATGCGATAATGACGTTCAAGTATTACAATCAAAGAACCCAATGACTCACTTAACATCATTAATCCTAAGACATGGTCACAATGTTACTAAAGAAGCTCTCAATCTTTTGGTCAGCAGAGCTCCACAACTTTCCTTTATTGACTGTGGAACTCCACCACTCAAAAAAGGGGATCAACTGAACCATCATTTTGCACCTGATGCTTAAATTCTATATTTTTGTTTTCTAAATCTAATTTACTAATTATTTATATATTGGAAAATATTTTTTATACTTTAAAAAATATCTTTTCTATTGCTCTCAAGTTTTAGTTTCTTGATTGTCATCTCGAGTCTAAAACTTGTCTGTAATCAAATACCTGTGAATTACCTGTGAATCTATTTTTGTATTTAAAGTTAATTAAATTGTATTATAAATCGAAATTAAATGCCTTTATTATATTTTTCTCTACAACTTAAGCAGAACTTTGTTATCAAATGTTAATTAATACTCAATGTATAGCGACTGACAGGAAGGTGATATCAAAAACATGAATTGAATGCTAACTATTTATTAATTCAATATAATTATCGGAGGTTATGAAAGATGAATATAAAGTGTTTAATCTCATATTCTTATGATTTCCAATCGATTCAAATATTTTTCCTTTTCACTAATAAACAAATAGATAATCAAAAAAATTTTGCTACAGTTAAATCTCACTACAGATAAGCTGAACATAGACTGGATTCATAATATTGCTCAACTTGGAGAATGCTATTTGCGGTTATTTTTAATTATGTTGTCCATAGCCTTTTAGAACCCTAACGCTCAGCCTATCCGAGCCTGTATGCAAGTCTTGCATTCAATTCACAGTAACAATGTTTTGCATTTTTTGATTTTCTAATTTCATACGATTTCATATATCTGTAACTTTTATATTACTTTTGTTTATCTTTGTTTATTAGTTATAATCATCTTATTTTTTGCTTTATATTTATATATTAATAAACAATTTTGATTAAGTTTCTCTGCAACTAAGCTTTCGAGCCTATGGACAACATTTTTATAATGAAATAGAATGTTCATAAAGAGAGTTCAACTGACGGAAGTTTACTTAACTGCAAAAACATATTTTACATTCGCTAAGTATTGATCGGATTCTTTGATAGAACACTACAGTAACTAATAAAATAATTTATAATTTATAAAAACTTAACTTATATAACCTATAAACTAATCATTTATACGTTTATGCGCTGTATAATCATTGACTTTTTAATTAAAACTCAAGTTTTATATGTTGAGAGCGTCGAGAGCTTTAAAGATTCAGTTTATTGTTAGTTTTGAAAAGTTTTAAAAAGTTTGCCATTAATTTGAGTTAAACTATAAAAATGCAAAAATTGTGTTGAATTGAACTAATTTTTGCTTTTCATGGGCTTTGCTTTGAACTCATGAATAACTCATTAACTATTATATTCATAACATTTATGAATGTGTAAACAAGTGAAAAACAAGAATCAGTTCAACTCAACAGCTTTGTTAGCTTTGGATATAAATTGACTTCAATTAGATATTATTTACAATTTCCTTTACTCTACTAAAAGAATATGAAAAACGAAAACTAGAAAT
>JAQGCH010002675.1:0-12131 GCA_034699485.1 Nanhermannia elegantula
GGCTCGACGCTGCTTAACTTCGGTGATCGAACGAGAACCGGTGCTTTCAGCGTGATATGGCCGTAGACAAGGTGTTTATGCAGCTTAATGCTATACAACACTGCTATATATAGCATTTGCTTTAAACTGCTTTAACATAAATTAATTTACAGTTTATTACCTTTAATTTATATAATCAATTTCCTATTATAGTGAAGAATGAGCCCTATATATAGGTTTTTGGGTTTTTATATGGTGTTAGCTCATAGCAGGCTTATAGTAAAACCCCGTTATACTAAAAGTATTGCCAGTTCCAGACCCTATCACTTTAAATAGGATGAACTGTATTAATGAAAGTTAACTTGTATTAAAATAAGTAAAAATGATTAACAAAAGATGGCATTTAAGTGAAGTTCATTAAGTAGAAAAAAGTTTGCCATTAAGTTGATTTGTCATTTAGTTAAACAAAACTTTTCAGAGCTTTAGTGATGTTTTAACTGATGATCACAGCTATAATTTATTTTCCTGTACTGTACCCAAAACTTTTATTTGAAAAATAAATAAATAATAAATTATCGAAAAGTTTAATCGAAACAATTTATGTCATATTCATGAACAAAAAGAAAAACACAGTTTTGACTGTTTTATGAAACAAATACAAATTATAAAACTTGTTTCACCACTTATTTTGTTTGTGCCCCACAAGAGTCTGCGCATTGAGTCTAATATTCGTTCAGTTGTTGTCTGTGTCTCAACTCGATTGAGTTCAGGACTTATTTTGTTATTTCTCTGTTTGTTGTGCTTATCATTGAATCGCCATATTATTTGGCTTTCAATACAGTTTTGTCGCATTCACTGCACAAAACGTTACTTCATTTTTAGTTATTATTAAAAACTAATACAAAAAGAGGTATTATTTGTGTTACAATTTTTCTTACAAATTAAATCTCTTTTCATTTCAATTTTTGTTTTTCTTTTATTATTAAAATTTTTACAAATTAATGAAAATATTTTTTCTGTTTTTTTAGTTTTATTAATTTCTATTTTCCGTTAAAAATATGAAAAACATTTTATTTTTAAACCTTTTGTTTATAACATATTTTTAAATTTAAAACAATGAATAAAAGATAGTTTTTTTGCGTAAATATTTTGTTTTGAATGAAATATTTTTTAGTATTTTTTTTACTGTTAAATAGTTTTGAACTTTTGTTTCAACATTTAAATAGATTTAAAAGTTTTTATTTCCTTAAAGTTTTTTATCAATGCTTTCAATCAATCGTTTTAATGGTTTAGAGAAAAAGATTTTGATTTTTAAAATAATATTTAATATTATTCTTCATTATAGGTGTCGAACAAAATGCTGTAATAATGGCATTGAAGTGACGAAAAAATGAGTGCCTTTTAAAGTGTGAGACAAACAGTGCCTTCAATACGAAAATTACAACTATTTTTCGCCATTTATTTGATTATATTTTACATTAAATAATAAAAACAAAATCCTATTTCCATAACACGTATTGCTATTAATTTGGGTCACAATTAGTATTAAATACAAACTTAAATCTCTATTAAGTATAATAAATCATTACTTCAGTCAAAAGTCAAAATATTTTTTTTCTCTACGTTTAAAACAAATAATAAATTTATTTTTCTGTTTCACTCAAACGACTCAATCGTATATCAGAAACAGTTATAAATAATCGCTTATTAATAGACATTATTTAGTCTCTTATTTAATACCAAATAAGGTATGTATTAATGTATTACTCAATCATTCAATGACTTGTGTATAGAATTAATTATTTTATTTCTTTTTTACTACTGTTGTACAGAAATTGCTTTTTAAACCCAATGCCTATTTATCCTATTTTACCATTTTTTTTGATATCAATAATAGATAATAAGTTACTGTTTTTTGTGTTAAATAAGGATTTAATGCTTTAATTTTTTTGTTTCGTTTTGTGCAAAAATGGTATAAATTTTTGCGTTTCTGTAATTATTGTTATCATTATTTAGATAACAGTTAACATAAGTTTAGCTCTAATTTTCGTTAAATAATTGCATAATTAGCTCAAAAATTGAGTGAAAATATGCTTTTCGGCAGAGATTAGAAAAATTGCTTTTAATTTGTACTTAATTTAGAAATTTTTTCATTACCCGACTCTTTGACCCTTTTATTTATTAGTCAAATAATAGTCTAAAATAAGATTAATTGCGAAATAAAATTACTTTTTTTTATAACTGACTCCACAGTCATATAATTTTAATAATATCTCAACTCTAAAGCCATTAAAACAATTTATTTTTAATAAAGAAATAAATTTATCTCAAATCTTAATCTCAATTAATTTTACTTAAAATGAATAATTATCTAAAAATTTAAGCAAAATCTCGATTAAATGCCATTATTTTTTATATGTATAAAAATAAATGAAAAATATCTGAAAACTTAAATTCCTCTTAAGCCTAATGAATATATAATAATCTTATTTTACAATCAAATTAATGGTTAAAAAGAAAGTGAAAAACTTTTGAAACAAAAGCCCTTAATATCTACCACTCTTTGAATTGTGAACATTTGTTCAAACTATAACTCGAGTCATAAATTAGACTCAAAAATAAATAATATTTGAGAACTTGAGAGTAAAATTTCAATTAAATATCTAATAAATAGTTAATGATGTAAAAAATTTTATAATCATATAAAACCATTTAATATCAAATACTTTTACTCCAAAGCCATTAATTTTAGCCCAAGAGAAAAAAGTAAAATAAATCTTAAAACATGTGCAAAATCTCAATAAAATGCCATTAATTTAACTCAAAAAAGAATAAAATAAATAGATTTAAAACTTGTGCAAAGTTGGAGTCAAATATCTTCTGCTTTAATCAGTCATTATAGAGATGCATAAAAAATATAAGAAATTATCTTAAAATTGATCCACAATTAGTCAATTAATTACAGAACCATAAAAACAAAAAAATCCTTAAATTTGAATCCTTTTAAACAATGAGATGATTTCGTAGTTGAGAAAACTTTAAAACAAAAGCAGTTTTTATAAACTCAAAAAATGCAATTTATTTTACTCAAAATAATAATTTTGAACTCAAAAAAATTCAATATAAACCTCTAATAGATGACTAATTATCTGTTTCTACAGTCAATTAAATACAGTATTAGAAGAAAAACAGTTTACTAAAAAATATGCCTGAGTTGCGCGGTTTAAGCGCTTTGGAAGCCTGGAGTAGAAAAGTGACCGCCGGTTATAAAGACGTTAAAGTGCACGATCTCTCGACCTCATGGCGAGACGGACTGGCCTTCTGTGCTCTCATCCATCACTTCCGACCTGATCTCATGTGAGAAAAAACAATAATTTCAATCATTTTTTATACAGTATTTCCCTATTCTCTGAACTAAAACTAAAAAACTATATTTTATGCAAACAGTAGTGGAACAGAGTCTCAGATCTGAATCATCTGTATTTTGTGTGTAATTTATTTGTGTTATTTATCATTATTATTGACATTTGAATGCAAACTAAACATATATTACGGGTGTGTCTCATATCCGCTCTTTTTGGAAATAATAATATAGTTATTAAACTTGAATTCAAGTTTAGAACTTTTTGTGCTTCAATTGTCTGTTTATCGTTAGTCTTAAGCATTAATTTTCGGAATTTATTTACCGATAAATAAGTCAAATATTTATCTGTTGATAAAACAGTTAAAATCTCACAATTCCTTACCCTTTGATAATTGTTTGAAAATGCGGTTTAACACACATTTGAGTCATAAGAAAAACTGTTTATAAAAATAGAAATGTTATAAACATTTAATTATATCTTTTGAATATATTTAGTGGTATTTCTCTGAGACAAACTTCTTTTAAGTGCTGCCAAACATTACTCAAACATTACTTAAGGCCTATAATTATAGACCAAAAAACTGGTTATTTATTGCTTCATTAGAATTAGAAGTTAATGTTTTTATTAGAGATTATTTTCTAAATTAGATATCAGTATAAATAAAAACTTGCAATTAATTAAAAAAATCATTTTTTCCACTCAACTATTTTTTCGTCAATTAAAAAGTATAATCCAAAAACTTGAACTTAATTAGAGAAAAATGTCTGTGAAAAAGATTATTTGATTTTATGCCCAAAAGAAAACTATTTTAAGGCCGCGTTTCGTTTCTTACAAATCCATTTCACATAAGAATTTTTATATTAAATGCCTTTTAATAATGTTTTAAATGTTTTATTGCAATCCATTTTACAAAAAAAGTTTAATATTTGACAGTTTAAAAAATAATTACTATAATACTCCCAATATTTGAATTATTTTGTATAAATACAACTTCTCAAAAGTTGCCTTTCTTTGCATACAAATCAATTGACTTAACAGTTAATTTTGCACAAAACCCTTTACTGCACTGATTGCTCTATTTTATTGAATTGTTTTTTAACTTTAATTACATAAATATAGATAAATAAATGAGTTATAAGAAATAATTTTTATTATTAAACTTTACCGCAGTTTTTCTTAATAATCAAATGTAATTAAGATTAAGGTTAATCCTTATTAATCTAATCTTTTGATTTTTATTACTTTAAAACAATGCTCGAGTTGAGTGTACGGGATTTTGCTGTATCTCCACTATTCATAGGTACAGTTTATTCACTTATTTAGTGAAACCCCGTTTAAAATGAAGTGTTGACTATAATAGAGTTGTTAGTCATTAAATTTTTAATAATTGTGTGCGTTTACAGTCAACTCCCTTTATAACAAAGGTATTGGCAGTTTCCGAGTGTTACACTGTATTAGCATTAAAACAGTTATATTAAGATAAAATAATTTAAAATAAAGTTATTTTAAATTATTATTTTATCCCCAAATGGATTCGATTATATTTATCTTAATTTCTATAAATTTAAGTGCTTTTAAATGCTGGTAATCATGCTTTATATCAATTGAATTTATATGAAACGAACTTAAGTGATAAAAAGCGATCCCTTTTTTAAGCTTCTGGTCACACAAAAAAAGAATTAAATATTTATTTATTTTATTTCATTTAATAATCAGGTTTTGGACTTTGAGTCCAAAGTGAAGTCAGAAGAGATTATAACAAAAAGTAAATAATTGAGTGAAAAATCTCTTTACAAATCTCTTCCCACTTGTTTTGAAGTTCAAAGAACATACTATACAAGAGACTAATACTTAGTATTAAACAAAATTGAAGTAATAGTTTTTGAGCACACATTTAAGAAAACAGTAATTTTTTTTATCATTTAAATCAAATGAGAGAAAAACCGGTCTTTTTAAGAGAGACGGAAAAGAAGAGAAGAGACGCTCACAAAAACTCGATAAGAATATAATATAAAAGACTTGACATCTCTCGCATCAAACTTATCAAATAATAATAATAATCAATATAAAACACTAAAGACTTTATTTTCAAACAACTTTTTCTCACACAATACAAAAATATTTGCATTATTTATATATATATTTAGCTCTCATTAATCATTAATATTTTTCTCTATTTTTATGACTCAACTAAAACAGTGATTTTGATAGTCTGTCAAAAGAGAATATACTGTATAACAATCGACTGGTAAGCAATTCATTTAATATTTATCTGAACTGAAAATCTATGATTTTATTGATATGTAAATTGTGTCTGTTATCTCATTATTTATTACTTTTTTATTGCTTTTATTATTTTGATATTTGGTTCTCATCATTAAATTGATAATATTTTGTTCTCTTCCAACCCCTTATCAGGCGTTTGCGATCGCAGAGAAGCATTTGGGCGTTCCGTCACTATTAGACGCCGAAGACATGTTCAAACACGAAGAACCCGATCGCCTGTCAATCGCTACTTATTTATCGCAGTTTTATGAATGTTTTGAAGGATCTAAAAGTGATCGAAAACGTTAGTCTCTCTACTCTTCTAACTCTTCTCACATAATAAATAAATAAATAAAATAAATAACAGTATTCTCGCGAAAAAGTCGATATTTGCATAAAAACAGAATATTTTATAAACATTTTTATATATCAAATACAGATATATTTATATTAAACAATGATTTTTTTAAATAATTATCATTTTAATTAAATCTCATTTTTTAAAATAATTTTATAGTAATATTAAATTTTTTTTATTTTGAATACAATTTATAACTACTGCCAATATTTTTTAATTATATTATAATATTTTTTATGTATTTGACATATTATTTTCGATTAATTTTATTCATAAAATAAAATAAAAGTTATTGTCATTTGATTTTCTTTTCTTAAATAGCGTCCATATCTGGTCGCAAACCGGGTACTAATGATGAAACTGATACTAACTTTAATACAAATAACAAGCGGAACAGTTTAACACATCCTCCGATACCTCCTGTAAGTAATTGGTGTCAAAAAAGAGTTCAATCTATTGATTGATTTGCGATATAATCAAAAATATCTGATTCACACGAATATCAAAGGGTAATAAAAAAATAGTAATTAAGTTATAATTAGAGTTCAATTCAATTCAACAGTTGATTGAATTTTATATCTCATAACAAAATTGATTCAATTTTTTTATTACATATTATTTTCTATTCATTTCAAGTTTTGTATTCAGTGATCAATAAATACAAACAAAACAAAAAAAAGAAAATCAAAAACAGGTTAATAGAAGTCAATAAAAAACTTTAGACTTGTATTATAGTAAGTCATGAAGTCTTTTCTCAGAGATTTTTTTAATATAAAGTAATTATTCGTTTGATTACTATTATTATTAACATATCTTTGGGGTTGTTATTTATTTAAATCTTTTAAATCGTGAATAATTATTGAAAAATCTTTTTGATTATTGTTAAAAAACGTATGCATTGATTACTATACTGAATAATCTTTTCCTTGAATAGAAACGTGATATGAGATGTCAGAAATGCAAACTTCGTGTCTATATTCTCGAGCGTATTATTATTGACGATAATGTGTATCATAAATCATGTTATGATAGTTTGATTACTGAACAAAACTGTAATGCTATTGATCGACATAACGATCATTTAAATCTCGCCTCAAATAATAGTATTGATAATAAACTTAATGGTTGTCAACAATTAGATAACAATGTTATTCAATTAGAAAATAGTGATTGTGTTGTTGGCATTGATTTAAGTCATAAAATAAGTGCTGAAAAGACTTCTATTGAAAGCTCTCAATTGAGATCTGATAATAAAGAAGAGAACACTTCTGTTAAAGTGAGTGAGAATTTAATTAACAATCAATCAGTTGATGAAAGAGTTGCCATAATTTCTGATTCAGAAGTAAAGCCCGAAAAGAGTATTGAAATTAATTCCAATAATAGTATTGATATTGAGGTCGAAACTAATGACAAACAATTAGCAAATGAATCAATTAATGACAGTATTACTGTCGATGAAGTGAATGAGTCGTTAAGAAGTGTTTCAATTAGTGATAAAATAGAAACTATATATCCGGACGATAAGAACCCTTTCGGTGATGAGGAGGAGGAAGAAAATGAAGTTAAGACATATCCAACAGATATGAACCCATTCGGGGACGAAGACATTGAAGAAGAAGAGGAAAAGCTAAATGCAGTTAATATCAGAGTCAAGAAAAATAATTCATTTTTGAATCCGTTCGGCGAAGAAGAAGAAGAAGAAGAATTGAACGAAAGCCATAACAGCAGTAATAATACTCCTAAACCAAAACCGCGCAAAAGTCTTAATGTTGTGGAAGTTATTTCTCCCACTTCTAGCTTAAGAGGACGTAAGAAACGTCCGGCGCCGACACCACCGCCTCAGTCGAACATAAGTCAAGTGAACAGTAGTTGTAGTCTTAGTAGTAATCATGCGATTAGTGGCGAAAGTAGTCGTAGAGATAGTATTATATCAAGTGTTTCATCAGATCTGCCCTCATCTGTACCCACATCGAGAACTCCCACTCCATTACCAAGACTTCGATTACAGAAATCAGTCGACGATTTGTCGGATTTGAACGAAAGTCAAAGCTCTAGTGATAAGAAATCCGAAGACAATAATAATATAATTAGTAATAAATCTGATACTTCTCTTCAATCTAAAGAAAGCGAATCTGATGCTAAGAATAGCAATACTTTCGGTTATTGGAAGAATAAGAAAAGACCGGCGCCTCCGATACCGGCTGTCAAGAGGATTATTAAGGGATCTATTGCTGAGATTGAGGCAGAACTCGATAGTATTGGAGATCAGTTGCCGGTTATTGAGAAGAAAAGTGTTGATTTGGAAACAGTTATTAGGAATAGAGAGAGCAGTGATTCGTTTGAAGAAAAAGAGGATAAAGTGATGAATGAGTTCTTGTCTACGGCTAGAGAGAAGTGTCGGTTAGCGAGAAGACAAAAAGAACTCATGTATATGTAAGTTATCGTTATCTTTATTATTATTTATTATTATTTGTCATTAATATCTAAATTAATTGTTTTTTGATGTATTTTAGGAAACGGGAGCATAAGTTGGAAGAAATTCAAGCAGATATCGAATACCAGATGAGAATTGTTATATCAAAACAATGTAAGACTTTTAGATTCATTTTAGACTTACATTGTATTGCGTTTTCTTATATGTGCTGTTTTTCATTTAGTTTAACACAAGTTTTTTGAACCATTTTTTAGTAATTTCTTTCAATTAATTAATACTTTTTGTGATTATAATAATTAGCGGCACAAAAAACAGAAGAAGACGAGAAGAAAGAGGAAGAATTGCTGAGAAGATTAGTGGAGATTATTGAAGAACGTAATGATATCGTTGAGAATATGATAAGAGATGAGAATAAGTAATACTTCACTGCAATAATTGATTTATATCTTATTTATTAACAATTCATTTGTTTTATTATAACAGAGAAGTCGAGGAATATAAGAAATTAGTGTCAAAAGTGATGCCAATGAAGTCAAAGACAACTAACACTACATTAGAAACTAAATTAACGAAAAATAATGAAACAATAGATAAGGTTAAGGAACATAAGGAACAGAAAATCAAAGACAAAAAGAAGTCTAAAGAGGAGAAAAAGAAAGAGAAAGAGAAAGAGAAAGAGAAAGAGAAAGAAAAAGAGAAAGAAAAAGAAAAGTCCGAAAAAGTGGACAAAACTTTAAAATTCGGTGAACTTAAGAAAGAGGCCAAACATTCGTTTTCATTGGGAAAGTCGATGAAAAAGCTTGGAATTAAGTCTTCATCAGATCATAAATTAGATAAAACTGATAAGAAATCAGAGAAAAGCGCTTCCAATAGTGTATTGAGTGCTAAGTCTGAGAAATAAATTGTATATTCATTTGATTTAATAATTATCACAATTTTAATATTTCTGAAGAACTACTTTTTAATTTCATTTCAACTTTAATTATGAGTTGAGTAATATTTCCGGTTATTTTAGATTTTATGAAATCATTAATTAATTAATGTTTTGAAAAATGAATTTATTTTGAATAAAAAGTTGATTAAACATTTATTTTTATATTAAAATACTTTTGTGTTAATTATTACACATACAGAGACCGAAATAAGTTTAGAAACTGTATTTCAAATTAAATTTGAAGTCACGATAAATGTCCAGCTTTTGCATTATTTCCCAAATTTTTAAGTAAATTGATCCAAAAATAAGTGTCTTATAGCCGAAAAACCAGATTTTTAATGCGAAATAAGTTTAGAAACTTTTAGATTTTCGAATTTAAGCTCGAATTACAAGCAAATTATTGAATGAAATTGGTCTAAACTTTTATCCAACAATAATTAGGTGAGTGAACACATTTTGCTCAATAGCGCATTCCCTCAAAGGCCGGATCAAGTCACAGGTCATAAAATGTGACCCTCAACAAAATGTGACCAGTTCGGTGATTCCTTCGAGTTTTAAACTCGAGATTTCAATAAAATAGTTATATGGCTTCCAATAAATGAATAAAATATGAAAAACTACCATTTCGTTTAAAATTTAGTCTTATTTTATTGAATTTTCGGTAAATATCGGGAAACAACCACCGATTAAACTGAATTAATTTGAATTCAGTTAATTATACACATTAATTTGAATTATTTTTCCGATTTTTTAAATCAAATATTTTCTTCTAACGATAATCTAGAGATTTAAAGAGAAATTTGAGGAAAAAATGCTGCAAAAAATGATTACATTCGTGATTTCTAAAATTAATATTAAATTCATAGAAATAATGATAATTAAAATAAGATTTTAGAATATATCTCGAATGTAATAATTTCTTGTCAGAGCTTTTTCTCAACTTTCTCTTGTCCGGTCCAATGCATTGAGAGACACAATCTATAGTATTGTAATAAAAATTAATTTTATGTTAACATTTTACTAAAAACTTTTAATTATAAAATAAGAATAAATTGAATATATGAGGCAGAGATAGGATAACCAGAATACAGGAATCGCCTGTAAAATACATGAATTATGGTTTGCATGCGGAGTACTGTACAATAGCTAACAAAATACCGTGTAATGATTATTAAGTTCATTGCTTATCATTTGGAGACTGACACTGAGCGCCGCTTGAGCTGAGCTGAGCTGAGCTGAGCTGAGCTGAAATTTGATAACTAAATTGATAACTAAAATAAAGCAAATAATAATTACTTTAAATATGGAATTAATAACTAAAAAGCGAAACAATATGTCTAAAAATACTACTCAATCCTTTAATGTGTTTAAATTCGATGTTAAAATTTTTTTAATAAATAGATTTTGATAAATGAAGCATTTCTTAATATATTTTTATCAGCTCAGTTCAAAGCTCAAGCGGTTGAGCTGCAGCTTAGCTCTCAGCTCACAGCTCGCACTGAACTGAGTTTTGTCAGATTCTACTTATCATAAACATATTTTGAATAGATAAAATGATTAATGCATTACTATTACTATAAGAACACATACATGTATTGCTGAACAGAAGGCTATTTAATTTAAACATTTTGTAATCACCGTTGGCCTAATGGGCTGTGATGGGCTTAAAGTCCGATCACTAACAAAGTTACTGGTTCGATTCCCGGCAGGGCTTTTAATTTCTTTATTGAAAGTTTTTAAGGCATTTTTTGTAATTACATTGTAAATGAACTTATATTCAAAGATTTTTATCAAAACTGATAAGACATAGTGTTCTGTTAGCTATTGTATATGTATATTATTCTTATATATCATATTAAATGTAATGATTTTTATTTTCATTATTCAATAACTTAAAGACAAACTTGTAATAAACTTATTGAAATCTGTTAATAATTATATTAATATCTGTACCCGTCTTGACTTAATATTTCAAAGGCATATCATATAAATTGCAAAATTGCGGAGTTCCCATTTCACCGTATTTCACTTCGCCCTTTGTCACTTCCAGGTATTTCCATTTCGCCGTATTTCACTTCGCCGTATTTTACAAGTAAAAGTGTTTATGGTCACAAGTGTTAGGAATTAATAAATAATCCCAAGAGAAAATCATTTTATATGAAAAATTGCAATTCAATTGCAAAAAAACATAAAACAAAATTTCTATTCAAAAAAGATTTTATAATTGAAGACATTGTTTTCTTCATTAATACAAATTATCACCAAATGATAACATAATATTTTTAGTAAAATATATGGGAGCACTGCGTTTGTCTATAACTTTCTATAAACTTCACTATATTTAAGTTAAGTGCAATGTAATGATAAACCTAACCTAACCTAACAATAAACGTTAACGTATTATTAGTTAGGTCATGGTTTATCATTTTCGTGGGCGCCAAGGGGCAAGCTAGAATTTTATTTATAAAATTAATAAATTTTTTAATCAAATACGGGCAAATGGAAATACGGCGAAGTGAAATACGGCGAAGTGAAATACGGCGAAATGGGACTAAACCAGCTTTGTAGTACTATATGTAGTACAGGTATTATTATATTCGTAAAATTCCTTTTAGAAAAAAAGTTCAAATTTCGGATTTTTCAGAACATAAATATAGTGTTGTTTTAATCTCTATTTCATGATCGGTACTCATTTCAAAACGAATGAATACAGGAATAAAAAAATTGTGATTCCGTAAAAATAGAGACTCTGGCTATGGCTTAGAACTTATGAGAGAAAATATTAGTTAATCCCAT
>JAQGCH010002676.1:0-12127 GCA_034699485.1 Nanhermannia elegantula
TCTTTTACGGCTAACATACAAAGAACGCTTACATACACACAGTAAACCTCAAAATTCTCATTTGGTAAGTCATGAAAAGCCGGCTTTTGCACAAGTCAACTAATTATTACTAATTTAATGATAGTTGAGCTTTGATTAGATATAATTCCACTTATTTTTATTGCTTGCAAATTCAATATAATTTTATATATAAACTTTTTAGAGTGGAACTAAAAATAAAAGTTTCAATTGAATGTGAGTTTTGTAAAACTAAATTATTTTAAATTAATATCAATTTTTCAATTCATTAGTTTTATTCACTCATTTTTTGCCTGTTATACCATTTGATATGTCTTTCTTATTGATCTTCACTTTGCGTTAAGCGTTAAAATACTATTATTCTCTTCCTTATTATACTATTTGATTATTATGTGACTATTTTGTGTGCATTGGCTTTCTGTTCAAATTTAAACTATTGATTAAATTGTAATAATTGTAGTTTTGATTATTTTTTGTATCGTTTGATTTCTATGAAGAAAGTTTACTATTTTTCTGAAATTTCGCAAAGATTTTCGGAAATGATGAAGATATCGGCTAAACGTTGCTTTTATTGCCTGTTAGATAAGGATTCAAGAGTTTAATCAATAAAAAGGCAAAATTATTATATAAAGCAAACCATTTATGAGAGAATCGATTTTCAAGTTTTAATTCTGTTTTTTTGATAGAAAATTATTGATTGGTTTTTAAAATTAGAAATAAATGAAACACAGCTTTGAATTATAAAACCATATGAATATACTCTTTTGTAGTCAATAGTGATCTATTGATTGATCGCTCTTTAGTTTAATTGTTCAGAAAAAAGTTCATAATTTAATATTAGACATGTGTTTATTACCGGCAATAAAATCAATAATTAATTTATATAGTTTTCAAAGTTTATCTGAAAGTTTTGACTCAAAGTAGAGAAATATAGAATTTAAATCAACTTTTTAATAAAATTTTTTATTGAAATAGGTTTTCAATTGTAAAGCTTGTGCTGTTTATTAAATCAAGATTTTAAAAAACAATTTCTTTTTCTTACAGTTTTTGGGTTCAAAAAAAGTATTAATATTCAGCGTTTGCTTGATCTGTGATTCAATGCCTCCTAACACCCAAACCGACGCTCAGAAGTTGAGCAGAAGCCCTCATTTCGATGATAAGGACAGTTTCGAACAAAATGAAGTCATTGATAAAAACTGGAATTGTTTTGAACATATTATATGGTTTAATGTGTTTTGGTTTACTGGTCTGCACATAGCAGCTACTTATGGAGCTTACCTGTTCTTTACTGATTCGAAAATATTGACCATTCTTTTTGGTAAAATATCATTTTTATAAACTAATAATCAGTTAAACCGTACACTAAAGTGTAAAACAAACGCTAAATCCATTTGAACACAAATATATCTATAGAAAAATCATTGAGTTTTCCAAAATTGCAATTTATTTTATTGATTATTAATAGACATGACTTGGATTATAACCATATTTGACTCATAAACAAAAATCTATACATTTTGGAAAACTAATGAGAGCTCCAATTTTTAATTATTTGTAATGAATATTAGACTTAACTCAATTCCTTAGCTTTGTTTATAATTTTGTTTGATTCGAATATTTTCGCTTAATATTTGTGTTTAATTTGCTTAAATGAGACCTGATATTAGTTAATGTTTAGTCTATGAAAAGCTAAAGGCGTCTAAAGGGTGTCAGTATTATAGCTCAGTGGAAATGACGGACTCATGATCGAAAGGTGGTCAGTTCGAACCCCTGACACTACGCATATTTGACGGTGATTTGCCACATGTCCTTTGCTTTCGAGCTAACCCTAGGCCCGAGGCATAGCCCACGCCGACACGGTCTAAAACCTCACTAAGTCTGGGCAAAGGTGAGGTCTCCTCAAAAGGAGTTCACTCAAGAATTAAGTTATGTTATGTTAGTCTATGAAATGCTATTTTAGAACTCAATCTTTTCAAAAATATTATTAAAAGTTTAATAAATTAAAGCTTTAAAGTAATTTTCATTACAGTACTCACTAATAAATAATTAATTACTAAATCTAATTAATTTTAAACATATACTGCACTAACTTTTTAAAGTGTGGTTACTTTTGTCATTTTATTGAATTATTTCTTAATCACACTTTAAATATATAAAACAATATTTGCTATAATCGATTGAATGCAAGTGTTTAGAAATGCTATTTACGAATACCTTCTAAACGCTGGCGTTTGTCAATCAGGCGATTATAGCAAATGTGTTTTTACAAAAAAGCGTGATTAACAAAAAAATTATTTAAACAGTTTTGTTAGTCTAGAAATGGTTCAAACTGTTGTATTAATGGTTATGTGATACTGATTATGTGATTTTAAAGTTTACTTTTTAATCAATATTAAAGACCCGAACCTTACACTGCAATAAGTAAACGCCAACTTAACATAACTAAACTAATTAGTAAGTTCAGAATAGGTTGACCTGAACCGGCGCTTTACCCACAAATAGTTAGTGGCCAGTAATAGAGATAAATCTTAGAATTTAAAAATTTTTTAGGCTCTAGATTTACACTGAAAAGTTTAAAAATGCTCTAACCCAAGCTGGGGTGGGTTGTGGGCTCCCATTTAAATTTTATAAATTGTGCAAAACGTTCACATCCCACAAATCATAGCACATAAACCCCTAATACACTGCCGACCTATGATTTAAGATATTTTATAAAATTTAAAGTTTATAAATAAATTCTTTAATCAAATATTTAACAAAACTTTTAATTACAGCCATAATTCTTTACCACATATCTCTATTTGGAATAACCGCTGGAGTACACAGACTTTGGTCTCACAGAGCATTTAAAGCACGCCTTCCTTTCCGTATAATACTAGCAATTTGTAACTCAATCGCATACCAAAACTCAATTTACGAGTGGGGTCGAGACCATCGCGTGCACCACAAGTATACCGAAACAGATGCTGATCCGGTGAACTCAGTTCGCGGCTTCTTCTTCTCCCACTGCGGTTGGCTTTTGTGCCGCAAACATCCGGATGTCAAGCGAATCGGCGGTAAAGTAGATCTGAGTGATATGTTGGCTGATCCGGTGGTCGCTATTCAGAAGAAATACTATATACCATCTGTTGTTATCTTCTGTATTCTGATCCCAACTGTGACTCCTTGGTATTTATGGGGTGAGACGCTATGGAACGCATACTTTGTTTGTTTTATTTTCCGATACATCGCAGCCCTGAACGCCACATGGCTTGTCAACTCTGCCGCTCACATGTGGGGCTATCGGCCATACGATGTCAATATAGCTCCTGTTGAGAATTATTCCGTGGCTGCTCTAACACTTGGTTCGAATTATTTGTCACTAACTATAGATTTTGCATTTTTTTATATTACAAATTTATCTTTATCTTCAAATATAACAATTTCTTATATCTTCTTAGATTTTTTATTTTTCTAACTATTTCAATCTTTACTGTTCACTATATTTATAACTAATTACAATAATTGAATCATCTTTTCCTTACATTTTCCTCGAGATACTGTGCAGAATAAGTGCCATTAATAACAGGTTAATCTTATTCAAAAGCAAGTGCTGCCAGAATTTTACAATTGATTTGTGTTGTAAGAAAAAAATTAGGGATCAGTTTTTGAAATGACAAATTTGATACAGCCCAGTACAGCTTTCTTTTTTAGTAAAATACTCTAATCGTTTATTTTTTTATTGACTCATATCTGTCATAATAAAAGATAATTATAAAAAATACTGAAAAATACTACAAAACATTAAACTTTTTTATGCGATACCTGTAGTTCAATTCCTAAAAAATTCATAGATTTTTTGGTTTAATCAAAAAGTTATTTCATATAAAGTAATACAAAGATATTCAATTGAAAAATTATAGTTTATTTTCCAATTTAATTAATAGCCTTATTCTTGTTTCAAAACTTTTGTTTGAATACGTTTGAAAATAATACAAATTTAAATAAATTTATTCAATTTTTTAGGAGAAGGATATCATAACTTTCATCACACATTTCCATGGGATTATTCAACATCAGAGTGGGGTTGGAATATAAATATAACTACATTTGTATTGGATCAATTGACCAAAATTGGTTGGGTTTATGATAGGCGTTATGCAACCAAAGATATAATTGAGAAGAGAAAAGCTAGAACTGGACCTCAAAGTGAAAAATACATTGCACATGAACACGAATATTAGTCTTTAAAGAATTATTAGAAAACTGTTCTAAAATTCAGATTTTTAACTCTTTTTTTAATCTAATACTTGTTTTATTTTTTTAGGAGAATTTAATTGAGAAAATATTAAATTATATCAATAGTCACAGTATTTATTTGAGTTTTTGTTTCATCGATTTATAACTAAATTATTCAATAAATTAAAGTTCTGTAACCAGTTATTAATTTCAAAGAAAAATTATGTAAACTATTATTTTTGAAAATCTCGTTATCAGTAAGAATCAAATCTTGAGATTGATTAACAAGAACTCGCATATTAGTCTATTTTAATTGTTTTATTATTTTGGTGAATGACTAAAAGATTTCTTATCTAATCTAAAATTAATAAAATAAAATTCAAATGTTAGCGAAGACATTGACATAACTTTGTAGAACCGACAGATTCAGTCAAGAAGTGAGGGCAAAGATACAACACTAGGAAGAAATATGAACGAGTTAACAAATTCGGTCAATGTGTCTGTACCTGTATCTAAGCACCACCCACCCTATGATTTTCATAAACTAAAAAAGCACACATTTTGCTCTCCTTTGCTATTCTGACAAAAATTGGAAAACATGCTTTTGACCCCCCTTTCAATTTGCTTAAAATTTAATTTTAGGTTTTATAAAAGAAATCATAAGATATTTTCTTCAATAATTGTAAAAATTATAGGGATTCTGCAATTCTGTAATATTTCATATTAATACGAACTTTGAAAGTGTAGTATTGAGCGAAAAATTGAATAACTATTTATATATTGAGCTTAAATACCAAACATATACAGGCTATGAAAAGTTGGAGAATTTACGTGAGCCCATTGATAATTAAAACTCAGAATGCGTTCATATAAAAATTGTTATTATTATCATTAATCACAAAAGTCTATTTGTAAAACTTAATAGTTTTAAAAACATTTATTGTCAAACTTATAGTTTTGTATGATTGCAAGCTCTCTATTATACTAGAACTGTATAATTTTTTAGGAATCAACCTTCAAATACGTCTTGAATAAAATAATGTCAATATAATTGCAAACTTTAATTATTTCTTGAATTTTAGTTCATTGACAATGTTGTGAAATAAAATTGATCCCTCACTACAATTTATAAGAGCTGTTGCATTGATATAGTGTAGTAGCTGTTATTCGTGAAAGGTATGAATCTGACGCATTATCTCATGGGCATAATATTCCTCACAAACAGGGAACATGTCTCGTATTAGTATTTATTGGTTCTCTTATTGAAAGTGAAATTATAGACAAATGAAGGACATTAAAGCAATTAAAAACTCGAATGTTTACGTGCCAGCAACTATAAAGGAAAATATTTTCTAACTTTCAATTTTCAACTCTCTTTATATGTAATAGTATTCACAATTATTCAAATCATTTTATAGAAACTGTTTTTTAAATGACATATAATTTTACTTAACTTAACCTCAATCTTAATTCCACAGATATTGACGGTCTGTAAAAATTGTAAATTTTTGTACAACGTTATAATGTATTTATTGGTCCTTTAGTTAATATTTCAAAATTTGAAAATTTATATCTCTATTGATAAGTTTTTGGTCGTAAAAATTTATATTTTTTCTAATGGTTGAGTAATATTTTAAAAGCTTCAAAATCTGAGTAAAAACATTTATTATATTCAGGTTTATTGTAAAAGTAAGTGCAATAAATTCTTTTGTTCCACTCATAGCTTTAATAGTGACAGAAATTATAAGTTTATTCTAAAAATCTAGAAAAAAGTACTAATCATTTGCTAAAATTATCAAAAAGTCACTTAGAAAATAGTTTTTCGACTAGACTTTCATTATTTTAAAAAATATTCTGTTAAGTATTCAATGAAAGTTTGTTGAACCTAAACTCCAAATAAAACTTTTACTGTTAGGTTATTTTGATGCATAATATCGTGTATAATAAATATTTTCAAGTTTTTTAAGTTTTAGTTTGTTTATGTCATGAGATTTATATTAATTAAGAGCTTCTTTCGGAGAGTCGACATATTTCCTATTTTTTAAGTGCCTGTTCGATAAAACTTAACTTTAATTACTATGACATAAGATTAGTTATAAATCATTTGATGTATTCTACCTTCAAATTAATGCAATCTTTGAGGAAAAGTATATATATTTATTTGAAAAAAAATAATTTAAATGACTTATTACTAGTATAATAACCGCTTGAAAATCGAGAAAAACTAGTTTTTATTCATCTTTAAGTAGTCTTTAGTGAAGGATTGAAAGATTGAGATAACGTTTAAAAATTTTTAAAACTATTTTAATTCATTTGCTTTCACATTAAGTATTGGATTGTTTTAAGCGGATGAAAGTTTTTTTCAAAAAAATGGATAACAAATCTTCAAATGATGATAAATTGGTTACAACAAAAGGATCTCTCATTTTGTCGATTAATATGTTTGAGAAATCGTTGATTAACATGAAATCAACAGTTTTAGTGCCGACACGTCTTAATGATATTGACTGTGAAACTATGGTTAAGAATGGGATAAATAATATTTCTGGTAATAACGATAACTTATTTAAAGTATACAGTGATTTGCAGAGAATGACCAAAATTTTATACGGAGACAGAAGTGGCTTTGATCATAAAAAAGTAAAGTAAGTGCTAACCATTTGTTTATATATTTGGTTTTCTTACAGTTTTAGTAATTCTATACAATTAAGGAATAAATCATGAATCAGATCAGATTAAATCGTTTTTATTTCAAATTAATTATTTCCGAAATTTGTTGAAATGATGTTAATTAGTCAGTTAATTACTAACCAAGAATAAGCCTCAATTTAATAAGCCTGATCTGATTGCAGAAATTATAGCATTTTATTATGAAATAAAACAACTTTAATAGTTCTGAATCTTTCTGTATTATTACATGACTTAAATTATGCAAATTATGTCTTACAATATTCATTTATTTAACCTCTATTTATAATTTAAAGATAATTTGTAAAGAATTTAATAGTTACTAAGCATAAAAATTTTATACATCAGTAGCTTTAAAGTAGTAAATTTACTATGAATTCATTTATAAAATAGACGGAATTTATTCAATCATAAGTTCTTTAAAAATTTATATAAATAAATATTACCCTAAATCTTCACAGATAAGTCGCAGGTAATTAAGCCCTTTTTTCATAGGATTACTATGGGTAAAGGGCTTAATTACCTGCGACTTATCTGTGAAGATTTAGGGTAAATAAGAAATTCAGAGTTTTTAAGATAGAACGCATCAATTTTTTAAACATCAACCCAAATGATTAAGAAATTATGTATACATGTATTGTAGAATGTAGTACCAGACGTGATAATTGTTGCAAAAAACAAAACAGGTATATCGTTTGCGAAAAAGTGGTTTTTTGTTAAAGTAAAACAGAACCGGAAAGCGATATGATTTATATTTCAAGTCAAGCAGGTATAAAAAACCTATAACAATGCCCTTTAGTTGATATTTATCATTGACCTGATAACAAATAGCATAAATACAAATATATATCAGATTTGAACTGGATTTTAATACCTACGTACAGTATATATAACCACTGTATCATACTGTATATTGTATATGACATGTTTGCTATAGTATTATGTAATCTATGCAAAGCAGCGCGTAACCTGCTAGGGGTCAGGGGGTCACGGCTCCCCAAAGCATTTTTAGACATTTAAGTGTAGATCTGTAGAAATTTTGAAAAATTATTAAATCTTAAAATTTTCCTATGTCTGGCTACGGTACTGATGCAAAGGTAAACACCCATAAAGAAAGTTTATAACTGGCAGTTATTAACTGCAGTATTTAGTTTTAATCGAATTTAATTAACTTTTTAGTAAATAAATCTACCAATTAGTGAAACTGCAAATAATTTTGTTTTATTAAAATTAAGCCTCAGTTTAGTCGAACAAGATTTTTACACGATTTGTATTAACTGAATAACTAGTTAATTAAATAGTTAATCGGATTTCTTTGGTCTAATTCTCACAGATATAGTGCTTTAATTTGATTGATATGACATAAAATTTTTACTCTGTATTTGAAAATTACCGGTATTAGAAATATAAATAACTAAGTTGTATAAAGCATTGTATTGAAAAATGTGAATCATAACTTATGATAATTGCTTGTTAGAAAATATAAGTTAATTATATGTGTGGGGATTACTGTTAGACTTGAACATTATAATTGAAGAAATAGAGCAGTAATCTTTCAAAATATGACCAAACACTTACATAACCTTAAAGTAATCTCTCTAATTATAATTTATATTAATTTTGCATAAAATTCTCGATAAATTCTCCGTTTCTTAATGTTTTAATAATCATTAATCAGCAATGTTTTTAGTTTTATCAAAATTATTTCAGAAACTTATTAATTGGAACAAATTTCCTTATAATAATTTAATTGCCTTCAAATCCAGTTTATCTGAAGAAATATATTAATCATAAATATCAATTACAGTGATTTTATTCCAAAAATTTGAATAATATAGCATTAATTTTATTTGTAATAAATATTCGAAGTAAAAAAGCAGAAGATTTTAAGTTTATAATATATTTATATTTAAAAAATGAATATATTATTGATAATGATAGCAATTAAAAGGACATTTTAATTCCATCAATAAGATAATGATACAGCCATTAGTTTAAAAACATGATCGGACGTGCTGCACCCAGAAATTTTCTTCTGGGAAAGTAAGATATAGGGAAAATCCTAGATTTTACAATTAAATTAAAAATTGCAACAGACATACACTTAAACATCTCGAAATCTTTTGTTCATGGCTGGGTAAGGCGCTGATCACATGTTAATGATTAAGTCACCTAAAAGACTTTGAATAACAAAAATGACATAGGTCCTTCAATTGTATCCAAATAAAATTTTAAAGTAATCTCAAATGATCTGTTCAATTTAGAAAATCACAAAATTTACACTTTATTTAAAAGTACACTCAAGTCCTTTATGACACTTAATAATTAAAAACTTATTTGAATGCCTTTTATTTTTTTTCTACTTATAGCCGAAATGAAATCAATGGCAATGATAAAAACTGTAAGAACTTAAATGATGGTTCATTAGAAAACGATATGACAGCTAAACTTGAATATCATGTGAAACAACTAAAATGTCTTTTGGATGATTTGTGCGGAACCGCTGATTATATAACAAAGATATATAAAGATGACATACAAAATATGCACATGAGTTATAACCTGGAATTCAATAATGAAATTAAACATTATTATACCAGTAATGCATCTGATATTTTGAATTAATTTACAGTATTATAATGTTATTTCAATTAATTTATTTATGGTTTATTTAAAATTGTTTAATTTTTTTTATTTTTAAATTTTAAAAAATAATTTTGATAAAGAATTAACGCGACTAACTCGTAAACATCACTGTAGCCTACAATGATTAGCACAGTGAGAATATTTATTAAATCATTATTTTAATAATTCTGTATTAAAAACTTTTACACATATACTGAGTACATTATAATAAAATCGAATAAATTATGCTTTTTATCGAAAAATAATGATTAATTAAAAGGGGTTAATACTGTATTATGTCTTTATGAAAAATATTATTAATTTATCTAAACTGTCACTTTTAATTAATTTATGATATAATTTGAATTATTGAATTTTTAATCATATAGATTATTCATTTATATCCCGCCTTTCCGACTCATAGATATTAAGGCGGTTTATGCCAGATTATGATAGTGTGAATCACATTCACTGTGAAACACTCAACTATCTCCAGCTAATCTGCAGCCCTATTAAAAGTACTAAAGTACCCTAAGTTGGGCCGCTTAGTGAACTATGTGAACTTTTGACTCAATAATGAGCGAGTGCCTAGACCATTAAGCCATCCAACCAGCTTATTTTTAATCGTATCAAATATTTATTAAACTTTTAAATTTTTAAAAATTATTAAATTGAAATTTTAGCACAATTAAGATTGCATTACAATTCCTGTTTAACAACTTATATGAATGAAAAATTAAATGTAAAATTAAATGTTGACTTATCTACATATCTATTACGAATGCGTTACATCAGAACTTCTGGAACTCTTAACTACAGTTTCTGTATCAGTTTGTTTAGTCTTACTTTTATCGGTAATTTTGTCAGATTTTTTAGACGACATTTTACTTTCAATTTTCTTCATTTGTTTGTCATATGTATTCGACTCTTCAAGTGGTTGGCCTGATATCGAATCAATCGTCACTATATTGACAGTGTATTCTTCAGAGCTGTCCAATTGATAGACTGTCATTTTTTCTTTACTTCTTTTCATAGAAGAATACAAATAAGCCAAATATGAAAGGCTCGCAAACAAGAATATATGCAATAGAGTGAAGACAAACACAAATATGAATATAATTAGAAGAATTTTCTTTTTGGTTGATTCTATTGGTTCAGAACATTTGCAATAATTTATAAGTAATGAAAGCATTATCACTGAACAATTCCATTTGATAGACATCATAGAGTTTGTATTAATAATAAAATTATTTTATCAAATATTTGAAAGCAATTTATTTGAAAGTCAAGAATCTAAAAAAGGGATTGCATTTTGTTCACAACGTATTTTTTAAAAATCAGTATAAAAATGAATTACAACAATGCATTACAACAATGAACAAATTCAATGCAGGTCTAATTTATTGCCAACAATGGTTGAAAGAGTTTGATATGCAATTAGTTTGTATGAAATTATTGTATTATATTCAAAAAATTATTAGTTATTAAGAACTTTTGAAAACAATATTAATTTAGAAAATGTTAACAAATGAAAGTTAAAAACTATTATTAAATTCCTTCATAAGTAAGTTAAGTGGCACTTAATACTAAACCTAACCTGAAAATTGACGCTGGGTCGCGAAGCTAGCATAGGGGCAGAGGGGCATATGCCCCTCAACTCAAATTTGAAAGCTAATTAATTTTATAAAAAGTTTTATTGTATTTTATTTGAGACGCTTGCATAACATCAAATCTTTTCAATAAAGGTTTTAATTCTTATTACAAACTAAAACACACTATTATTCACTCAAAGAAAAGTTTATCACTTGTTGTAAAGTTTGATTTCTTTTGATAGCATTTGTATCACATGATAACTGGTATTCTTTGTATATAAAGTCTAATAATCAATACTATCATCAAAATCATTATCATTAGAATTACTTTTAGTATAAGATTCTGTTCTCTATCTATTTTCTAAACATTAATACTATTTCTTTCTTTTTAAAAATTGCTTCAGACCTACACTTAAATGTTTAAAAAATTTTGGGGGTTATAGTCCTCTGCCCTCTACTGTTACAGTTGTGAGAGAATGCAGAAAATTTTTAAGAAGCTCTGCTTCATATCTGCATTAGAGGACAACATCGGACCACTTCAGGTTCGGGCGGGCTCGGGTTGAAGCAAAAAATATCGGGCGGGTCGGGGTGGAGTAGTGGGCCTGAAAAAAGCCCGAATTAATAAAATAGTGTCCACTAATGAAAAATTTTCATAGGTTTAACATTAACTGATAGAAGATATATAATGTAGATCCAGCACAAGTCGATAAAATGTTATTTATAAGATCAAACTTTAATTTAATATGATTTAAATGTATGTCTTACTTTATATAATAAAATAAAAAACGACATCATATACGGACTTTTAAATTTCGGGCGGGTCGGGCGGCCGGCTTTTTTGGCTTTCGGGCTCGAGCTGGTCAGGCCTACGGTATAAAATAAGTCGGGCGGGTTGGGCCCAAGTTTTTCTAAATATGTTACCCTTTAGTCTGCATCAGCCCTACCATACAAACAGACCTTTATTAATATAATATATGTTTAGAGAC
>JAQGCH010002677.1:0-12126 GCA_034699485.1 Nanhermannia elegantula
GTTCGCCATACAATTTGAGAACAACGTAATTAATATGTGTTATGGGTTTCTAACTCTCTCTTTAGCACTGCTTTCATTCTTCATTTTGGTACTTTTTTAAAACATACAATTCATGTATTTATTGTATGTATTTTTAAAGTGTAAAATAGTATTAACGCGTGGAAACAGATGACATATTCATTGAATTTATACTTTTTATTTATTTTAGTATTCGTTTAATTAAATTATTAATTTGATTGTGATTACAATCATTATAAACATTATTGCAATGCATTCATTGCTTTCTAAACATTTGATTATAAATAAAACATCAATAATAGGACAGACATTGAAACGCTATTATATTAAAACATTTAATTCACTTAATACTAGATTTGGATATCAATACAGGACTAGAACTGCAATCAATTTAAATAATAATAATGAACAAAATGGCAAAAGAAGTATAAGAACCACTTCTTATAACAAAGTATATGTCTATATATTTATGTGTTATTCACGCATATAATGGATTGCATTGTATTACAGTTTCCAATAGAAAACTACTCTCCATTTGACTTTACGGATGGCATTATTTATGCGATTAGAAGAAGGATTGGTTTGACGTCTGTTCCCAAATATGTATTGCTATCATATTTTAATATAATATGGTTTTCATATAATTTCATTTGGTTTCAAAGCGTTTGAGGGAATCGAGTGTTTACTTATACGAGTCGTGTACGGACGCCATTCATATCGAAAACTTTTTCAATTGTAATTTGAATCATAATTTCTTATAAGTTATACCAATAATAAGTTTATTTATTTGCAAATTATGTTTAGACTGTAAACTACCGGACACTTACCTCTCGTGGTTTTTGGTGACACAATTGCATGTCTGGTAAGCATAAGTTATATGATATTAAACAGATTACCGATAATACGATTAATACGTTTATCACATTCTGTATGTATGAATAGGATGTGTATGACTAGAAGTATGATTGAAGGAAAAGAGGGTCGAGTGATGAGGAATGAAATAGTGGCGCGAATGTGGGAAGACTCGCAAACCAGAGTCAAAAAACTGATTGTATGAAACATTTATTAGAAAGTATTTGATTCAATCTATTTTTATGTTTTATATTAATTATTTATATTAATTATGTACTACTGTTCTGTACGTATCACTGTATCACTCGTTCAGCACTTGCCCGCATCAGATCAACGTAAAGGTATGGAAGATCTCTTGTATCAGTTTCAAGCGGCGCTCTTTGCTTATGACGAAGGGTTGCTCACAGACGACAAAACACTGGCCGCCGCCTTATGGAGGACTTTGTTTGTCTACCAGTCAGTCAATCCTCAAATATTAGAAACTATGGTCTCATATGTCAGGACTCAGGTATTTGGCTTCAAATTGTTATAAAGTTTATGATTACAAGTGTTGCCAATCCTATGCGTATTATCATATACTGTATGCATAAACTTTTTGTAGTGACAGACCTTTCATTCGTTTCATTAATAATAATAAAAAAAGTTAAATTAGTTATTAATTCTAATTTGTAATGAATAGCTTTTCCATTTGACAACAATACCATCGGAACAATTTCTTTTGGATGGAAAAATCGTTTGGAAACAATTTCCTCCCCTTTATCCTTAATCATGTTTTTGATATTAAGTCATAAAAGTTATAAATCTAATAAATATTTAAAGTAATTATACAAAATGTTAATCTCAATAAACTTTTAATTAGTAAATAAACATGTTTTTCAAGATTTAAATTGAATATAAGGTTTTAAGTTAATAAAGATTAAGGCTTAATAAAGAATCTTTAACAAAACGTATTCTGGTTTAGAAGTTTACCTTCAAATCATCAAAAGTTATTAAGCAATAAATTCTTTGAATTGCATCAAATGATGTCCTTGTGTTATGAGTTTCACTATTTTTTATATATTACGCCATCATTTGGAACGGAATGATTGGTAGTTAGAAAGCTGTCCTTGCATTTTACCGGTAGAAAACTCCTCACGACAGACACTAATAACTAGTCATCAATTGCTATCCCTTTAATGTAATTACGAATGGTATTCATTGCAACCTATCTCACACTTGTTTGAAAATTATAATTTTTACGCAAAGTTCATCTTAATTTCAAGTAAGCAATAAATATGTTTTAATCTATTTGTTTAAATAATACATAAAATTAAATCATTTTTAATCGGAGATTACTTTCCAAAATTATTGTATTCAAAACTGTGATCGATAAGAAATTTGTTAATACGAATGTCCTTTTATTAATGCCTTTCCTCATACGGTATTAAATCCTTACTGTTTTTCTCTAACATTTCTTAATATTTGAATGTTTGCAAAAAACAGAAAAAAGTATTGAAGCCAATGAATCGAAAGTAATTTTGCAAACTTTATAAAATCTAAAAACACTGGGATATTATGAATACTGTATTTTATTATCTACAAGCTGCACCCGTTGCTCAACAATTTAATAAATTAAATATAACTCATTGAAATATATAACCCGTGGAATACTGTATACAGTGAATATTCGATAATTGCATATTCTATATTTGCAACTATTCAGTAATTGCAAGTTATTATAAAGTCTCAAATTTAAAGCCATAGAAACTAATACTAAAAGATATTCTATAATTGCAACTGAGATAATTGCAATTACTCTTTAAATGCAATACATTTCATAGAACCCAATAGTATAATACATGCTCTATAATTGCAACTAAAAAGTATTGAGACATTACTGTATGTAAAAGCATATTAGTTGACCTTTTAAGAAATACTTTGATATAAATACTTTACAAAATTTCAGTTATAGTAAAACAATATATTAAAACACGTGTTATTAAAATAACAAAAATTTCTGACAAATGAGAGATTTAGAAATGAAATACAAAATTATAAGCGTTTACTTTTATCCTATTAAAATAGCCATATTAAATCTTAAATTTTTTTCTTTAATTGCAACTTGTATGCAGTTTTAAAAAAGTTGCAATTATCGATAATTGCAACAAAATTTCTGGTCCGGAGGACTTGCAATTATCGAATATTCACTGTATACGAAATATGATATATTTGAAATGGATAAGAGAACTCATTTATTAAAGAAATAGCAGCAACCGTTACATACAACTTAAAACTTAAATATAACACTGATATAAATGCGTGGAATATCAAGAATTTTGTTAAATTTTTAAAGTCTGTATTTAAAAAGCATTGTTATACAGCCTTTACAATAGTGAAGGAAAAGATAGGAAATTTCAAACCCATGCCCACCCATACCCACCCAAACCCAACGAGTTTTTAAAAAACTATACCCAAACCCAAGATGGTTGGGTTTGGGTTGCAACTTTCTTTCACTACTTTACAGAGTGCTTAAATATCGATCCGTTTCGGTCTCATATTTTTCCAAAATTTTTAGATCTTGTCTGTCTCGGAATTTATATTCCTTTAAATTTTAATTTTCATACTATTGACTCTTGTCATTTAAACAATCAATACTTAAATCAATTAGTTTTAATTAAAAATCATTTGGATTTAAAATGATTATTTTGTTGCAAAAAAATCAATTCCACTAATTTTTTTGAACACTACTCGTATCACAAATTTAACCAAAACTTCATCTCGTTTCGCGAGACGAGACGAGATTTTTTACAAGACGAAATCTCGGTCTCATATGTACTTCACAACTCATAAGATTTAGATATAACTCCGATATTAATATAATGGAATATAAGAAATTATTTTAATTTTGAAAAGTCTGTATTTTAAAATCATTGTTGTTATAGCTAGGAATGTTCCTAGCGTAATTACAGATTTTTACGCCCGTAATATTATTTTTACACAGGGGTGCTTAAAATTCTGTAAAATACTGTAAAAATCTTTTGGTTTTTTTCGCAAAAATCCTTAATTTTTTTGAAATCTTTAAAAAATATTTTGCATTTATTTATCGAAATTGTAAATAGAATCAGGTCTGCCCTATTTTCAGTTAAATGTATTTTTTTCTTCAGGAAGAGAATTCACTAAAAGGATCGCAATAGGCTTCTTAATTCATAAAATTGAAATTATGATACTCAATCCAGTTTTGATGAAGGCTTAATGTAGATCAACATGATTACGAAGATATCCATTTAATTGATTTTGATTTATAAATTAATTTTAGTGAGTAAACATATTTTTACAGAGTTTTACACTATTTTACAGATTTTTGCGTAATTTTACGTAAAATTACACCCTATAAAGATTATTACTTAAAATTTCCATCCCTAATTATAGCCTTTACAGTTCATTTAATTTTGTTTGACAAATTTTTGAATAAAATCAGAATCACATTATTGTAAAAATTTTCATTACATTATTGAGGACTTATATTATAATTCTTTGCAAAATTTATAATCGACTATATATACAGACCCGGCTGGAATTGTAACAGAGGTTTTTTGACTATAATTTTTTAATTATAAATAATTAATTAAAACGCTTCAAAATGTATTTTTCTAAATGCAATTGGAAACATATGACAAATTTGAAATTTTTTAAAAATCAATGATTGGCCAGTTATGGCCTAAAGTTTGATATTTAGGTGGGCTATAATTATAACAATAGCAAAGCTTTTCGAGTTTAGACTCGAATTACAAGAGAATTAAGCATTGAAACGTCCAAACTATTAGCCAATAATATTTAGGTCAGTCTAAACCAACTTTGCTCAATTGTGCACTCCCGAAATGACCGGATCATGCCAGAGGTCACAAAATCTAGCCCAATATTCAATACGACCAATTCGGTTATTATTTCGAGTTTTAAAGTCGCGATTGGTATAAAACAATGAAATGACTAATTAAACAATAAATATATGCATAAAAGTGATTTATGGCTAAATTACATCTTCTTTTACCTTAAATTCGGCAAATGTCGGCAAACAATTCCTGTTTGCATCAAATTTAACCGAAAAATTCTAATTATTTTATTAAAATTTTCATTTTATAATTTACTTTAAGTAGCAAACTAAAGTTTAGAAAAGAAAATTTACATAAATTTTTTACCAATAATTATTGTGATCATCATTACTAAAATCATAGTTTAATTATTATTGTTTTTATGTTTCTATGACAATTTAATGTGTGTTTAGAAGTAATGAAGACAATAATCCTGGTTAGATATCTTTGTAAATTTTCTTTTAAAAACTGCAGTTTGTCTGTTCAGGTAAATTACGGAATATAAAAAGCGTGAAAATTAATATAATTTTTCGGTTAAATTTGATGCAAACAGGAATTCTTTTCCGATATTTGCCGAATTTAAGGTTCAGGTGCCGAACTTTTAATCTTTTTTGCAACAAGTTTAAGTTGCAGTTTCAAGTTTTATGCAATTTAGTTGCATAGTGTAAATGCACCTTTACAGTTTGATATTTAAATCTAAACCTTTAGTTTTTGGCCAGGCTTTCGAGAGTCTCGCGATACTTGATTGCTTTTGATATATCGAGACTCTCGAACCTCATTTATATTAAAGGATTTTAAAAAAAAATCATATTATTATCTCTTATAGGTTATGCTGCCCTTAGCGTTATTATATTTACTAAATTTTCTCCAGAGCGCTTTTAGTACTAAATACAAAAATACAGCAAAATGTTAAAATTGAACGTTATCATTCTAGAAAGTTATGTTCCCATAATTCTAATTAATTATAGATATATTAGGGATAATTCAATTCTGAAAAAAATTCTTTCAAATTTATTTTTCTATATAGTGTTTGATAAGTTCCTTTACATTGAAATAGATTTTCATGATTGGAACGCGTGCTTTGCGTAGTAAATAGAATACGCGTTCGGTTTATTAAAATTTATAATTACAGAAATCATATTTAATAAAAAGAACAAAAACCGAAAGCGTATTCTAATTAAACGCAAAGCACGCGCTTCAATAAGTCTATTTTAATGTTTAGGAACTTATGAAACACCCTATAATAATCTAGTATTATATTGAATTGGTAACAAATTTAAACTATTTTATTTGTTAATCTGCTTCTATGAAAAATTCACTAAACTCTGAAGGCACTAAATTTAGTGCTTTTACACTTTTAGTATTTTGCAGCGCTAACTGTACTGCCATAGACAGACACATTATAGACATTATGTGTTGGTATATATCTTGCTATACCCTAAGGCAGCGGTTCCCAAACTTTTTCCCCCTGTGTACCGTACACTTGTAACGTGCAATTTTTCGGTGTACAGGTACAGCAGCACATAATCTAATTTTAAATGTGCAGTATTTGAATTTTATTTCTCACAATTAGAAAGGTTTATATTTTCAACTGTTTAATTGACACCAATTTTAAAGTATGGTTACAATTGTTGAATAGTTGTTATTTCACATCAAATAAATAAATTTTTCTTTTAATTATCCCGAATTACAATACAATTCTAGAGATATCTGATGGACATACGATACGGCATAGTCAATGAAACTACAAGTATATACAGTATCTGTCAATATAAATAAATGAAATGGTTGTCCCACACATATTGTTAGACACTCTTATATGAATGACTCTTATGGACTTATATCACCAGAATATAGTTTTTCTGCAATTTTAATTTTGACTTAAGGCTGAGAATCGGGGATTGAGAAAAAGATTTATACTTCTAGTTATTATTTTAAACTCTCGCTTCCCATATAAACTTTCTAATTTCAAAATTTTGACTCATTTTCTTGGTCTTGAAATCTGTTTAAAAATGAATTACTTGATAGAAATGAATGTTTAATTAATAATTTAACGCATTCCTCGTATTTCTATATTCTAAATGAATCCGGACGAGTGAGTGTCAAATACATTATGAACTATTATGTGTGTACAAATAATATGACATTGCTAAATTTTATTAATCATTCAATTTTAAAACGATTTTTCGTCTTAATATAGCTCCTGAAATACTTTAATTTTTGATAGATTATTGAGGTGTTAGCTGCCGAAAAATCCGAAGTATTGTGATCGCACTTTTATATAACATATGTTCAACCATTTTTAAACAAAACTTATACCAATATTTTTTAACATTTTTTATGTAAAATAAGTTATCAAATAGATTGAAATTGTTTACTTGTTTAGATATTTGTCAATGGCTTCGGTTCCGTTTACTTCGTTCAGTGCAGTAAAAGTTCATCAAACAATTAAGCAGCAAAAAAATCAACAGAAAAAGTTTGGTTCAAATGAACCAAACGATGTCTCACAGGCTAAATGTAGTATTTTTTATTCATAGATAAACTTATAATTTTTATGAATTTATTTTTAATTTAATATTTATTTAAGATAACGATCGAACACAACATCAGTACAATTCGAAATATATGAATAGCGTTTGGGGGCTTTACAATCGTTATGCTCCGCAAGCATTTCAGAAAAATGAAGAGTTAATTAAAGGTGGCAAAGTGATTACCGCCTCATCCAATGTCAAGTATTTCATTTTCTAATTCTTATATATTTAATGTGCAATTTTTATTTCGTCGATTATTTAATGAATTAAAATTTATTTATGTTAAGTTACTTTCAATTAAAAAACAATTTTCAATCTAATTAAAATACATTAAATATGATTTCTATAATATCTCATTTTCATAACTTTTAGTACCACTACTTAAATTATATGAAGCTTATACGAAACAATTGATCAAATTTTATCATTTTGTTTAATTTCAGTACCTGGAGTGTTGGCAATGGTGGGGCGGTTTAACTGAAGTAAGTTTACATTATTTCTACTTTTAAAAAATTAGTTTTAATAATTCTAGTATTTGAAAAATAGGTCTAAGTCTAATCAATTGTTATACTACCATATGATAGCTATGATAGTATATACCGGTTATGGGCAACTGATTTAACCCAAAGGGCAAGAAAAAAACTACAAATTATTAGAGTTTAAGTGAATTTTATTTAATTTGTTTAGTTTGCAGAATTGGGTGATTGGCAGCCTTTTTAACAATTAGTGATTCAATATTAGCTTTTTAAAAAATTAAATAATGTAATGAAAAAAGCAAAGCATTTGGATAATAATTTTAAATTTATTATCCGAGTTTAATTTAAAACTCATTATCTAAAGCCAAAATATGTAGTTAAATAACACAATTTAAAATATACTTAAAATCAAAATGCTGCGAAGCAACTGGTACTGCTAGTGAAACATTCAAATTATTCATTTAATAAAAGAATATCAGTTGAAATTTATAATTTTAGCTAAATATTAAACATGATGAAATCAAAAATTCAAGCATCTAAAAATAATATGGAACATACAATTCTAGAGATTAATAATAAATAGTGAAGCTTTTGAAGCTCAATTTTGTCTGTCTTTGAGCTTATAAGCTCGAGCTTCAAGCTCAGGCTAAGAGATAGCAGCGCAGCTCAAGCTCAGCTCATTTGAAGCTCAAAATAATGCAAGAACAGTATTAACTGTAAAATAGTATTCAATATTTAACTGCTTCTTATTTGTTGGCAAAATAGGTATCGAAATACAGCATCTATTAAATTCAATGATGAGATGCATTCATTGCTTTCAATGGTTTCAAAAAGTTTACAGTTGTGAATAACACATGCAAACTGTGAGCTGCTTGAAGCTCAATTTTAGCTGTCTTTGAGTTTATAAGCTCAAGCTTGAAGCTCAAACTATGAGATAGCAGCGCAGCTCTAAGATCAAGAATTCTGAGCTGCGCTTACAATAGCTCGAGCTTGAAGCTCAACATTTTGGGCCAATACTCATCACTAATAATAAATTAATTTTCATTCTTTCCGAATTTGCATAGAGTAAAGTTTCCTCATTTCTGAATCTGCTATCAAACATTTTTCTAAAAACAAGATCTCATAAGAACATATTCGTGTTGTTATCAATAAATTTTTAAATTAAAAATTTATTAATCATTTATAATACATTAATAATTTGACTGTTTTTAATTTTTCCTTGTTAATCTTTAGGCCATAACGTTGTGCAATCTTTGATCATTACTATACAAAACTTAGTAATCATGCATTAAATATAGTAAAGAACAACAATTACTATAATAGCTCTTAAAAGACTTTTTTAAGACTAAAGACTATGGCTTCAGCATTCTTCAAAAGTTTCGAAAATTGTTTTATGTTTTTTTAATAATTATTCAATATATGTATTGTTTCAGATAAAGTTTTTAATTAAGGATTTTGTTATATATTAACACTGTATTTAGTATTATTAAATATCAATTTATTATTGATTGTCATTTGATTATGAATTTTCATATACTGTACTGTATAGGTATAATTTTTTTTGTAACAATAATTAGTTTTCATTAATGTTTTATATAATCTTATTTGTATTTCATATTTGTACAGATTATATAAGTTTTGTATAAATTTATTTGTATTAATGTAGTCTTCAGTTAGTTAATGAAATATTGTAAAGGATTGTTATTAAACTTTTCGTAATAAATCTAATGAATTTATTTTTATAAAAATATATAACCAAATAAAGACAACAGAGCATTCAACCGTTTAATTCATTTCTTTTGTATACAATTTCATAAAATTAAATTTTCGAAAAATTAAATACTGTATTATACAGATATTTTAGTTTATAACTCTTTTATTCAGAAAAATTGTATATTTTGTGTAAATACTGAATATTTGATTAATTAATGAAACTTTAAGCCATAACTGTTTATAACAAAGTTAAATTAGAAGTCATGGAAAAACTATTTGGACGTATTAATCTCATTATAACGAAGCATTTCATGTTGTCTTTAAGTATGCATTAATACAGTCATAGCAAACGCTCGAGCTTTTGGCGCCCGACGGCGAGGGCGACCACCGCGCTTAAATTTAGCCGAGAGCAAGAGCAAGCTTCTGATCCTCGACCGGGAGCGCGCTCAACGAGCTTATATCTTAATACATGAGTTTTCATATAGTAAATGTATTTAATATAAAAAACCTTTAATTTTGCAAATTGTTAGCGCGATCAAAAAGAGTGCTTATAGATTTGTTCTGTCCCTCCGTCCGTCCGTCTGTCTGTTGCCAAATAGATCTCGAAAACGGTAAGAGTTATCAAAAAACTGATTTCATAATCAAAATCAGTGTCCCTGAGCACCTCTAAAATGACGACAAAAGTCTGTGTCCAGTGACCAGTGACCAAGTTACCTACGGAAAACTACCGATACTAATGCTTTGCTATGGGAAAGGTTAGAGATATAAAAAACGATTCATAATCTTAATGAGTGTCCCTGAGAACCTCCAAAATGACGACTAAAGTCCGTGTCCAGCGACAAGTGGCAAAAATACATTTGGATCGCGCTTTGTAAACAGTCATAGACTGTATACTTTCCCTTGTTATTTTTATAGTAGCTGTTACAGTATTTATTTATATACAGTATTATATCTTATATATAAACTTGCCATCCATCGAATGCCTGCCATCTATAATATATTTAAGAGAATTCCATGCCATAATCTTGAAAACGAAAATCTCAAACACAAAAAGCTCGAATGTAATTTTTCGTGTAAAAAATATCAAAACAAATTTAAGAATGCACACGTATTGTTTGTATTATCATTTTTTTAAAAGAAATCTTATCGTAATTATACAATTTAATAAAAAATAAATTTTTGTAAAGTTGAAAATTTTTCGAGATTATGACGGTATATGACTTGAGAGAACACATTTTTTCATAAAACAGTTGTCTGTTTGAACGTTGTCTACATTCAAGTTAAACATATTCAAGTTTAAGAGTTAACATCGCTAACTGAGTAAAGCCTGATATCAATTTTTTATTGTCAAATATAAGAGTTAAAAGTTCTTCGCAAATAAAAAATCATTAATTTTTATAAATTAGTGGCCCGCCAAGGCAATGGCAAACTAATTGTGGCCCTTGAAGCTAAATGAGTTGGGTAGCTCTGCTCGCTGGTCTGTTTCGCCTTCTAGTATTCCCGGGAGGCAATACCCGTACCAAGATTTTCAGTTTGGGGTCTAGACATAGGAAAAATCCAAGATTTTTTAAATCTACAGACCTAAACTTAAATGTACAAAAATCTTTGGTGGGCTATAGTCCCACTTACCCACCCCTGTATTGGTCTTAGATCTATTTTACGATGTTTTTGCAAACTTTTATATTTTCGAGACATCCCGGCACAGCCGTAACTAGTATGACCTCAATTATAGCAACCGCTTTATAGCAAAATTAGATGATAGCAACTTGTAATGAATTTTACTGAATTACTAATTTAAAATTAAATCAATACTTACAAGTTAGATAATATGGTTAAACATATAAATGGTTTTATGAGACAAAATTTTGAAAATAGGGAAATATTCATGAACTTGACTGATATGTTGTTTGGTAAATGCTCGGCGCTCGCTCGCCTAGAAAAAACCTAAACTAGAATATAGTATTTCAATTTCCTCGAGCGCGAGCCTTGTCATCATCGCCATCACTGCTTGGTCCCCCTTTGAGTTTATTTGAAAATAAAAATTTATAAAAAATTATCCTTTGGCCCCCCTTTCATTTTTTAAGTTGTCCACCTAATGTCCAGTTTTGGAATCAATTTGACCTGGTCACCCTAGTTGTACTGACAGTAAGAATAAACTACCACTTTTAAAAAATGCAATCTCGGTCACCTGCAGTTTTGGTCGAACCGAACCTCTATTGATCAAAGATTCTAAAAAGAAGACATTTTACTGTAATTTCTAGAATTTTTATTTCGTTAGTTCTTATCTAATGGAAAGCTTAACTTTAATTACAAAAATTAGATTAAACAGCTTTTTTATTAACTAATAATGAAATACAGTATACATAATATTTGTAATATATAGAATAAGTTCTAGAAAAGCTTTAGAAGTTATTTTAAGAAAGTTTTGCAAAAATGATGAGTAATTCATTGACTAATGGATCCTTTAGTGTCCAACTAATTGTGAGAGTTGGAGTGTTGGCAAACTTGTAAAAAACATAATTTGTTTAAAGCTCTTATATATTATGCATATAATAATCAGTATATAAGCGGTAGTGTGTCCCCCCTCCCCGAATAAAACTGGTTTGTAATTCTGAAAAAACCTGTAAAGGTATAGATATATTGATGCATTGGATGCATCCAATGCTCACTTATACTGAAAAGTTATAT
>JAQGCH010002678.1:0-12122 GCA_034699485.1 Nanhermannia elegantula
ATTGAACAATGCTTTTGACCAGTGATAACAGTGATAACAATGTCACTAGTTAGACAACGAAATAAGTTATTGCACAATTCTTTATGATTGGATACTTTCTGCAATTTAATACAACTATATTTTTCTGGCTTCGATTTGTGTAACATGAGAGCAGACCATAAGTTATTGACAGTTGAAACTTCACTAAGAGATTACAACTGTTTCATATTTGGAAAACCGAAATGTCGTTCTTAAAGCAAAGGTGAATGTATTCCATTCTATATTATACAAATACAATGAGATTAGGTTCACATTTGAGTGATTGTAAGTAAATGTTTTTTACAAAACAAATTTTACTTTTATTAATTTGATATTTTATTAATTAAAGTTACTTTTTATATGTTAAACATTCATATAAAAAATGATTGAATATATTTAAAAAGCGGACATTAATCAAATTCATTTTATTCGTTAGCATTTAAACTTATATAAAATCTTGAAATGAGTTAAAGGACGCTCAATGGTAATGCACTCAACTTGAAAAAACTGTGCTTATAAGCAAACATTGGATTAACAGGTGATTCTCGACTTTCACTCTTCGGTAGAATTAGTGAAAAAACGGTTCATATAGTTTTGTTATTATAAGTCTGAGTTTTAACTTCCGATTCGGATGAATTACCGGTTTGGATATCATGGATAACAGAATTTCATTTTGCTTGAAATTATCTTTGATATTATGGTCCTTTGCTTAAGCTGTTAGATTGAGCTGATATTAAAATTTTCTAAATGTAATAACTTTTCTGTTCTAAAAAATGAATAATGAGTATAACGAAAAATAATGATAAGCTATTTACTCGTATTACAAGAAATTGCATTATATAAATAAGAATATTCAAACTTTACACAATTTTTTCTAAGAAATTACTGTTTGAAACATTTTAGCACCACGTGAAAGGGCTCATATGCTTTTTAAAGAAGAGTCTAATATACAGAAGACCATTGGTTTTCAAACTTTTTTGTTCTGTGGCCCCCTTAGACAGAATTTGAATGTAAAATTAAATGGTCAATGGCCCCTTTCCATAGAAGCTAATGTTGATGGCTGTCCACTGGCTCCCGGTTTGAAAAGCGTTGCAGTAGACCATAGGTTTTACAATTTGTTATTTTAAATTAAATAATTTAAAATTACATAAATCAATTTTCTGTATCAATAACTTTACACAATAAATTTAAAAATTTATATTAAAAAAAATAAAATGGAATTAATTACATAGATTTTTACTGTACAATGTAATATATATTTTCTTTGGATTTAAATTTTGTGAAATTCATTTCAATATTTAAATAATAAAAGTTTGTTAATATGATACAATTTTAATTAAATCTAATATTAATATAAGGTATAACTACATTGGGTATAACCAATTGCTACAATATTTAAAATTATGAGATACATAACTTATTAGTATAATCCTCTTAACTTCAATCTTTTTAAAATTAAATCCAAATAACAGGTGAATGAACTGTACTGATAGTACAGTATAAAGTTATAGTAAATGTGATTTGAAAAATAGAGATATTTTAAGGATTTTAAAATAAATTTTTATAAAACATTAAAATATATCTTCATATATCAATAGTTTGTGTATGCAATTTAGCTTTTTATGCAAAATCATATTCAGTAAATTAGATGTTACTTGAAATGTAATTCTTTTCCTAAAAGCTTTCGTCACATACATTGTTCTGTCTACCAATATATAACATATTTAGTTAATTGTATTTTATATTCTTTATGAAGACATTATTTTGTAATTTTTGAATAAAAGTTATTAATAGAAAACACGTCGTTTTCATATTTTATTAATTGTTTAATTTATGAAAAGATTGGGTCTCGAAAAGTGTAAACTTTCGGACTTCACGAATTAAAATCAGGTTATCTGTAATATTATTATATTATTTAGTGGTGTCATTAAAATCTTGAGCTCACCCTAAATATATACCCTAATTTGGTGTAGATAGACCGCGGTTTATCTGAAGGAAAAAGTTATTCTCACTGGTATTATCCGACTTTTAATGAAATTGGGATTATTTTTAGTGGTGCGGTTTATACGTATGTGCGGTTTATACGTGTGTGCGGTTTGTCTACACCAAATTAGGGTATTACAGATGTATTAAAACAATGTTTATGAGTTGATTTTTTAGAAAATGCCTAAAAATTATCACAAAAGTGTTTGGAGTTTATTCAGTATTATGTGTGTGGAGTAAGCCTTTTCATAAAAAGTATTATATGGACGCTAATCAATGACTGGCTTGTGTTTCATTCAATAAAATCAAATTAATTTTAATGCAATTCTTCATTTCTGTCATACAGTACTATATCATTGAGTAATTAATGAATAAAAGGTGACAAAAATAAAACTTCAGTGTTTGAAAATAAGATCTTTAAGTCTTCATATTTTTGATGTTCAAAATTTTATTTACCGAAAAATCCAACGCATACTTATTTAGTGACCACACGATTGGTATTATCAATGATATCACTGATACGTGAGAAGAAAAATAATCATTTAGACCAAAATCAAATAAAACAAAAAACCAAAAGAATCCTATAATTGAATCGTACTTTTACTGACATAATATATGTTTTCCTTAATATTGATTAGGATTAAGCTATAAATCTGGTGATTAAGAATTTATTGTAATTGTAGTAATTCTTAGAATATTAATAAATGTGAAGCTTGAAATTGAATCTTATATCTTAATTGATTTATGGGTTAATTTAAGAGATAAATTCATGTTATTTATAGTACGATAAGAGTAATAAAAGCATTGTATGGCAATAATTAACAATTTGCTCGAAGCAAACCTTAAATGTATAAATATATTAATATAATAGAAAACAGACCATAAAGGCTCAAAGTATCCGTATATCTAATTCAATATATCAGAGCCACCAATAGAGCGGTTTGTGGCTCCAATTCAATTCACTAAATTTTTTGACATAATGGGATTAAATTTTATTTTCAATAAAAAAAAGTGTTCTTTGGGGTGTCCCAAAAGTCCATGGACATTGTTCAGATAATTTCATTATTGTCAGCGCGTGTTTTGCATCTAATAATAAGCAGAGACTAACAGTTCTGGGTTTTGCTACAAAAAAGAACGAAATACGAAATCTTTGTCTTGATTTATGTTATATGCTATTCTCGCGCAACAATGTTCATGAACTTTTGGGACACGCTATATGTTTAGAATGTTCACTGTGGGAAAATCAGTTTTTTCGAAAATACTTTCTTATTAAAAAGAAAAGTTTATAATGTTATTTGAATTATACCACTCTTCACAGGTATTAGAAATGTTTTATTAACAGACGAGTAGGAACCCGTTGCTACACAACTTATTGATTTTTAGATTGTGTTATTTGACTATATTATAGTATTTGGATAATGAGTTTTAGATTTTTAAATTTTAAGCCCGTATACACAATGTAGCATATACATAGTAATAAAAGTATTATTATAGCGTTTATTCTAGAATTGTAGAATTACACACACACACACACACACACACACACACACACACCACACCACACCACACACACACAAAGACTGACACAATTTTTTTTAATAATGTAGATTTTAATGCAATATTATTAGTATTTTAAAACAAAAATTCAATTGAAGATTTAATAAAAATAAAATATTAATTTTAATGAAATAATTAAGATTAAGAAAAGAAGAAAAAAATATTTATGACTTTGAATAAGAAATTTGAGCTAATTCGTGGAGCAATATCTAATAGTAAAAGAATTCAAGTGGCTATTTGAAAATCTTATTTAAAAATATAAATTATAACTAAAATTAAATGTGTTCCTAAAATATATATTTCATAGACTTTTATTTTTTAATAAATTGATAATTTGTATGCATATAATCAAGAAATGCTGTAATGCTGTCTAAGCACTAAACAGAGCACTAAGCACTGTAACTTTGGTTGAAAATCTAGTTAAATATATTCATCTATTCATTATATTTGAAAATTTGATAAATGAAAAATTCATGAAAGTGTCTGCATCTTTGAATACAAACATTTTTGGTTCACAACAGCAATTAAATGGATGACCTTATTTCCAGTCTTGCAATTAAAACTTTCCATAATAATCGTTTCTGGACTATAACATGCTTCCAAACTGCACGCAAACAACAGAATAAAATTGAGTTATGATCAGTTCTAATCGTTAAATATGCTAAATTTTCATATAGTCTCACCAAAACTTTCAAAATGTCTCATAATTAACTCAATTTCTAATTTCTTTTGAATTTTTATTTATTAAACTTTGTCTAATCACTTAACAAATAAAGTGATTAAAAAATTGATTTGCATTCTATGGCATTGAATGCTAAATCAGAGTTCATTAAAACAATGGTTAAAGTAATTTAATGAACTTATTATTAGTAAAGATACAAAATTGCTATTATTTTCTGATTAATGATAAAGATGGAAACCCTCCCATTTTGTTATAATATTACAAAAGAGGTCTCAATTTAACATGAAATCGTATCAGACAATCAGCAATTGGTCTAAATTGAGTTTCAAAATGAGATTCAATTGAGGCCTTTTTTATCTAACTTGACAAATGTTATAATACACAGAAATATAGCATAAGAAGCTATGTTGAGATTGCAATTACATCAATCTGTACTCAATCAAATCAAATGAGATGCTATTCTATGTCCACGCAGATGGTTAATGAACATCAAATTCTGAGCACGTTGTGATCTAGTCCTGGCTTTCTGTTAAATACCATTTGTTAGACTTATATTATATACTATTGATAGTTACAAAAACTTTTTGTCATAGTTTTATGATCTATTTATTACATTTTGTTTTTATGCCTAAGCTCTAAATTTATGATATCATCAATTGATTGGTTTTAATGATTGATCAATTTATGATTAATCTTCACATTTTTGACATTAAGATCTGAATGAAGAAAAATGTATTAAAAGTATTTGTCAAAAAGTTAAATGAAGAACTTGTAGTTATAAATAGATATATTAAAATTCAAATGTTCTATAAGAAGTAGATTCTAAGTATGACTTTCTTATGTGGATTAAAACATAAATTGTAGAGTTTCAAAGATTATGCTCAATAAGCTCCGCGACAAGTATTTTAATCGATCCATAAAATATTTAACTTGCAATGAATTTTAAATGAACCATATTTTAATCCTCTTTCATCAGTTTAGAGCCAAAATTGAATGATAGATAGTTTTTACAATGAACATCACAACTAATTTGTCATCTTTTCAATTATTAATATTAATGAATGTAATCGTGAAAGACTACGACTTTTAGTGCCATATCAAAAGTTACCAAAATTTCAAAATGCAAGAAATTAAAATCATTGAAGCACTTCTCAGGAATTTACTTCCAATTTTTAAAACTTTCACTGATATATAATTAATCAAAACTCTATATAACATACAATTCAAAAATTTTCTGAACTATGAAATATTAAAAATATTTTAAAGCAAATCAATGCGCCATTAAGTTTTAGAATTAGAAAACAATTTTGTAATTAATAAAAGTTTATGGTTTATGTTTTTATAGTGATTGTAATTTTTCTCTATTTTTCAATTAATTGATTATTTTATAAAATTGAAAGTTTTTTTGCTATCCTTTTAAGTCGAGAGATCTCTGAACTTGTTTTATATAAAATTTTTATAGATAGTTGGCATTTGAGTTCACAATCTTTTAAAAAATTATAGTAATAAAAACAAAATATGATTTTGATTGAAAGCTTTAAGAAAACATTGATAGGTTTCAAATTCCTATGGATTAAAAATGAACAGATAAGTAGAAATAAATAATACCTACTCTATAACTATTGTCAAAATAAACTTATATTGAAGAGTAATTTTTGAACAATAAGATTTACATGACGTTAACAACCGTTTCCACTATCAAACAGTTGTAAGCCTTGTATGAATATTACTTAAATGTTAATTTGAGCCCCATTTCAATCATTGACGGATACTTTTTATGGTATGTACTGTACAGCACAACCTTGACTTTGACTGCTTTCAATTGAATATTCATTTGAGTAAAAAAATGTAATAGATTTAAATCTGGATTACAATCAAAATGAAAGGAATCTTCAACTCTTATAAAAGTGAATGCCTTATCATTAAATAATCTGTACTTATATTAACATCATCTTTGTTATTCTTTTGTAAGTCTGTTATAAAACTTATGAAAATTATGGAAATCGGGTTTAAACTAATTGCTTATAGATTGTTGAGTAAGACAATCAGTTTAGGGATTTGTATATATTTTTCTAAATGAATTCAGTATTACTAATGATTTTTGTTTAAAAATGAATTTTTAGGGCATTCTTATTAACGGATAGTTTAATACAATAGTTTTCAATATTTAGAATAATTTAATTGTAATAGTTTTGGAGTTTATAATAACTGAAGATTAAAGTCTCATTACTAATAACTCTTTAGTTTTATTACATATTTGTCACTTTCTCTAAAGTTGGTCATTAAAATGTTTGCAATTTATGACACAAATTAAATAATAAACATCTCTTTGAAAATTGATATTTTATGCACTACTCACTTGCCAGCATTTAATGGTCCATTTGACTATTCCCTCGACACACACTTTCATATTATTTTTATCCTCGAGGCATATCATACATAACCGAAATTTTATACCGATTAACCTCTAAACTATGCCTTTAATAAAAGAATTAAATTTTTTCCTCATGAGATCTGTCCAAAAGTTTATGCAAAACAAAACTTTTCAATATTATTAAACAGATTTAAGAAAGAAATGCCATCATTTTTGGAATAAATGATTTATTGTCATGTAATTTCTGTAAATAATAATTAAAACTAAATTATGCCTAACATTGGTGATCAATATTGATTGATAAACAGAATCAATGCCATTATAATAAACAATTTAAATATGATATAAATGCAATTGGAATATGAATTATAAGGAATTAAGTAATATATGATAACGTTTCCATACATTTAAATAAATGCAATCCAAATAATGATGTAAATCCATTTCAATTATGATAATATGGTTAAAAAGTATCACTAACTTAACTGAGTATTAGATTGAAATTTATATCTTATGGATTTCCATCAATAAAACTTTTGAATAATTATTATAAAACATAACAGAATGGGTAATAACAGGCTCAATAAGAAATATGAATGATAAGGGAGTGTTCTTACTGTTTAAGAAATTAGAATATAATAAGAAAGATTTGCTTATGTTATAGGATTATCAATGAGTTGTAAATTTTAGTTGACTTGTAAGGAAGCATATGATTTGGGCTGATTATCAATTTCATTTAAAATATGTATTCCTATTAATATTTTTCCAAATTTATCAGACATTCAAAAAGCTCAGTCATGTTAGAGTTAGAAAAATGAGAATAACATTTCATCTGAAACTGAATATTTGTCCGCTTACTCGCAAAGTACTCGAAAATGGGTTTTTGGTTTTTGAATAAATTATCCGGTATTTTATGAATTAAAGAATTTACACTTAAATAATTTCGAATAAAATAAGTTACAAATAATGAAAAATAATTTCTATTTCTCATTTAAAATTGATTAAATATTAACAAAAATAATGTAGTAGTCAAATGTGAATAGAATTTAGAGAGATCCTATTGTACACAGACTAATATTATACCAGTACAGTATTTACTGTATAAGTTTATAATAGCTACAATAGATTGTAGAGTAAAATAAGTTATAATAAAACTATTAAATGGAAAAATACTAAACAGTCAAAAATTATTTATTGAAGAACCTGTAGTTGCTATAATGCTCTATCATAAGCATTCGTTATTTTTCATGCTTAACACTTCAAACTTTTAGCCTCTAATTGTTAATTAGTTTAGCCTAAAGCTTATATTCCTTATAATGGAAAGTAAGTCCACCTCAATGGGTGGCTTAATAGGGCTCAATAATAAACTTCGAACTTCAATTCTTAACTTTTGATAAATGTAATGTTAATAATAAATTAAGTTTTTAGTTTCAAGTTTAAGGTTCAAAGCATTTTAATTATTTTTAATAATAAACTTAACTGCTAATGAAATAGAATAATAAGTTAAACTCTCATGAAATAAATGCCATCTGTTTCTACAATAATTATTGGAAAAATTTCAATTAGAGCTTGCTCTTTAGCATTAATTTGGTTGTCATTTATTGGAACTCCCATTCGTTCAAATTATTAATTTGTTATACCAAACAAACTTATGCACAGTTCCTGATACAGGGTTTTAATATAATTTTGATTGTAATTTCCTTTTATGATTGAAGCAGAGGTAAAATTTACATATTGTTCAGATTACTTTCTAGAATTCTAATCAAAAATGTTAAAATAAATTACTTTCTTTTGATAAATAGTTCACAAAAATCAAATTTTGCAAAAAAAACTAATGAATAGTAAAATTTGCAACAAATTAATAGTTTTTAATTACTTCTTCTGAACGCTTTTCTAAACTAATTGAGAACTTATAGAATTGTATACAATTTAATTAAATAAAAATTAATTGCTTTCATAAAATGATAAAATACTTTAATTTAGATTTAATTTGAAAGTTCTGATGAAACTTTTGAAATGCAATTTTCAACTTTTGATTAATAGAATCAAAGAAAAGGAATACCTAAAGAACTAAATTTAAAATTAATTTTCTATCAATTTGTGTCTTTGTGTGATATAAAGTTAAGATAACTATAGAATTATAAATATAGTGCCATATATTGTGTAACTTTGTTAGAAGAGAACAGTTAGTTAAAGACCACATATGGAACCGACTACATGGTATACCACTATATATCTATATATCTTTTAAATTTTAACTTAATTGAAAGTTTGATTTGAACCTTAAACAAGTACACCTCCACTCGATATAAAATATATACTCTAGCGATGGTCTGCACTGTTTTTACAATTGCTGACTCACGCATAAAAGCAGATGTGACCACAGCTATAACGCACTTCATGTCAATTTGATTGAGCAAAACCCTGAATCCATACCGATGTCGGAATTTGTTTGATCTGTTACGCCCAATGCAAAAGTGCTGTTCTATAATTGCCGATCCCTTCTATAAGTAATTGTATTTTCGCTCTCAAATTACATTTGCGTTTTCAAAATCACCATTAAATTAAATTATACACTTTTCAAATATATAAGTTTTGGCATAAGAATAACTCCGAATAAGGGTTACCATCTATTCATTTTTTACACATATTTATAACACTGCACAAAGGATTCATTCTGTTTGAGAGCACTTTTTTTAATGTCTCATTTCCTTTGTGTCAAGTTATAGCTAATGAAAGTATTTTATGTTATTTTTTATTATAAGAGAACTTTTGCGGAATGATTGCAATTTTTGTAATTTTAAAATAAGTTTATTAAGTGTTTATAAGCTATTGAATGGATTCAAAACTATAATGTGATTTATATGTTTTCTTTTGTAAATATAGTGCGCTTTGAAAACAACCGTTTTTCAATTGAGGCTAATATTTTTGAACATAACATTTGAGTTGAACTCAATTAAATAATTTGCATAATAAAAGTAAATTTTAAAATATTTTGAATAAAAATATAAGATAAGAGAAGAACTATCAGAGCAGATATACAAGTGGTGCCCAATGAATACAATAGAGCATAAATATTTTGCTTCAGTGATGAACAGAATTATTTTTCAAATACTGCACCAATAACTGAAATTGTTTTGTCAGAAGGCTTTTAAAAGCTTAATGCTTTGGCGAACAATAATTTTTATGTTCGATATAGTTTGGGTCAAACTTTATTCTCAAAGATAAGTTTCTATTTTTGTTGTGATGCACTATAAATATTTCTTATTGATACCGAACTCCTTGAAGATAGCAAACAAACATTTAATTATACATACGCAGCATCAGTTAAATCAGCAGCAGATATATTCACAAAACCGATACCTTTGATGCAAATATTCAACTCATCCAATATTAAAGCCATGCGAGTGAATAAGTAATATCTTGGAATGTATTTATCTTTAAAAGCTTTTCAGAGCAACAACAGTTTTAGTGGTTTTCAAAGTTTTAAGTTATTCTATCATAATATTTAAATCTAATTTAAACACTAAATTTTCACCTTTCAAACATATTTTAGATACCTTTCTAAATATATTAACTATTTAACTATATTTATCTAATTTAATAAATCCATATTTCAACTGATTTAAAAATTAATTTTCGTTTAAATGATTTAAACATTAAGATATTAAAAAAGATACTGATTTTAACACTAGTTATAGTTAAAGCTAATTGAAAGAAGTTATAAACTGTTTGCGAAAACATGCCATTGAAAAAAGAGAGCAAAACAACAAATTAGTTAAAGTTGTTAAACAAATGCCAAAAATGTTAGACAACTTCATTTAGTTTGAAAGTGGGCAAAATCACGCCCAAAACCCTTAGCCAACTGACCTCAAGTATGGTTCTTTTTTGAACTCTTAATTGTAATACACTGTAGAGTACAGTACAGTCTAAATCTGTGTACAGTAAGAGCGCATCATTCGTAGCTCTATTTCTTACGGTCATTGAATCAACAAAGTTTGGAGACACGCCTTTCCTCGACGGTAATACAATTATCACATCCGGGAGAAAGCGTAATATTTTAGGGGACGGGGAGCTGACCTCTTTGGCAATGTGCTGTACAGAACAGTGCATTCATTATTTACTTTACAAAAACAAAACTTTTACTGCAAAAATATAACCGCACAACAAATTCTGCATAAAAGCTCATCAGAACTATAGAATAATAGCAAGAATCAGAATAAAATTATATTTTCTTTTTGTGTTCTGTTATTGTCAGAAAATATTTGGTAGAAATAATAACTTATATTTATGACATGCTTTACTTGAGTAAAAAATTGAGTTTTATAACTCAAATTACATTTTGTTTTTATATATCAAATATTTAGACAATTCATTTCTGATCTTTTTCTCTCAAAAATATGATTCAAGAAAAAACAAATCAAACTTACGTTAATAGAATAGCACAATAATGATTGTCTTTTTTATTTAAACAATTTCTTAGAATTTAACATTTAATTTATATTAAATGTTATCAATTCTCTTAAGTTTATAAAATTTTTAATTTTAAGTGTAAATAAAACCCTAACCACTAATAAGATATTTTGATATTTTATTATGATTTGGCCTCAAAATCATATATTCAGTTTCAAGTTAAACAACTAATTGATCAATTTTTATCTGGTTTTTAAAAGAACTCAGAATAATAATTAACTTTTTAATGAACTATTTGATAACTACTAATTAGTGATTATATGATACTTGAGCTAAAAATAAACTTATGTTTCACAATTGCTCTTATTTAAGGCTTAGGTTTAATATTACTGAGTTTGTAATTAACCAAAATAGTGATAATAAGCAAATAACAAACTCAGAACAAGAAAAAGGATTTTATCTGAATTACCGATCATTTTTAAGAGTTAGAAGATTATCTAATATTTACCAATAAATATAAAAACCCAATAATGTTTTATTAAAAATATATTGTAATATAGTTATACAATTAATTTTGCGAATATATAAGATCTGATCTCAAAAAGATTATGATATACTGTATCTATAGTTGTTCTGATTATATGCTGTTCAAAACGTGGAGCAGATGATTACATTGGATTCTTGAATATTTGTCCATAAATAATAAGATGAAGCACTCACTCGGGTATCTGTGTTGCTCAATGAATTGGAGCAGAGGCGGAATTATATAAAATGGTGATATTAAACTCAATGTACTGTACAGTAAAATGGCAAATATGAGGTATACGCCACTCTTGATATATAGCAATAGTAAATAAGATTGAGACTATGATGTGCACAACTAATGCAGAGCTCATGCACTCACTTATGATGAGATTTTAGAAGTTCACATCACTTCCATGACCAGAAAGAACTAAAACAAAAGCGGGACAGAAAACAATATAATAATAACAGTTACTGTACTTGAGTCGAAGCTAATAATAAAATAAGTCAATACAAAGACGATTTGTGCTTCAACTTTAATACTTCGCCTTTGATAACAAATCATTTTTGAGC
>JAQGCH010002679.1:0-12122 GCA_034699485.1 Nanhermannia elegantula
TGTATATTTATATATATATATATATATATATATATGTGTGTGTGTGTGTGTGTTCCACTTTAATTAAATACTTTAAAATATTTTTATCAAAAGTGAAAATATATTAGATTTTAAATAATTTCTTTTCCTTTTGGTTAGTTTTTTATCTTTATTTAAGTTTAGTATTTACCTTTGACTTTATCTTATATTTTCTCTTTCTTTTCAATCAATTCTATAAAGTTATTCTTTCCATTTTATTTCTGTTAAGAGCATATAACAAAAGTGACCGAAATATTGTGGCCAAACATTTCTTTCATTTATTTGCCTTATCTTTTGCAATAAATTGTCTATGCCTTTAGTGATCCGAATTTTTGGCCGCACGAATTCGATTCACATGGGGATCGCACAAAAGGACGATTTGAAAACGTTGTGTGGCCTCAGTATGATTCAACTCAAAAGAAATATTTAATGATTGGTATGAAGTGCTAGTATTCTATTCACAATAAGTTTTTATCTCACTATACCAGCAAAAATCCTGTAATGATAAGAAGGATTTATAAAGACATCAGAAACAAATACTAATATGAAAGCTACTTATCCTATACTATACTATACGTAATGTGCAGGTATTCTAATCTATTATAGATTTGGTCAAAATTTAATTATTCACTAAGTGTTAAATTTTCTGAATATGAGTTTAGTAGAGAATTCATAATTTAGTAGAATATAAGTTAGTTTATAATGTATTATAAAAAACAGAGTTAATGGCAAAACTACTGTAAGATTACACAGAAATAAACTTTAATAACTTTAATTTCAATTTTTTGTTCAATCTCTGAATAATAATGAATAGAAAATTTTGCAAAACAGACAAAAATATTGAAATTTGTTTAAAGTATTTTAAAAAATGAATTTCAATAAATGACATGAAAATTGACTTTTTAAACATTTTAAAACACAGGAATGAAACCAAAAGTTCGAGACCACTATCACAGTCATCGTTTATCATTTTGGTTGCATTTAATACCACGACTACATAAACCAGGAGATGAGGATATTTATCTGAGACACCATTTATTGCAAGATCACGAAAATCCTACATTATATGATGGAATCGTTAGGCAAATAGCATTTAAATTCCTACAGCCCTTACCTACAGCTCCACCAAAACAACAAAACAACAACAATAATAATAGCAATTTAACAAAATATTCAAAACTAAATTCTAAGCCCATAACAACTGAAAGCACTAATTTATTAAGTACACCATTCATTATCACTGAGCCAACTATAACTTCTTTAAGTAATAATAACAAAACTACTGCAACCGCTATAGTAATGAATGAAAATAATTACACCACTGCTTTAACTGTGACAATTGCAATCGGATGCTCATTACTTTTCCTAAATATACTCATATTTGCCGGAATTTATTATCAATTAAACTCATCCAGACATAAAAGAAAGAAAAAAATTGAAAATTTTGATGTAAGCTTTCAGTAATTCATTTTATGAATTTAATTTGAACACTAAATTAGTTGTATTAATAGAAATCTATAAGTTGATTAGCATTAATACTCCACTTTTGTTAGTTATTTTCAATTTTTTATTCACTCGTATTTTTGTCAATTTCATGGGTTTCTAGTTATATGGCATTTAATTATCTCAATATAATTACATTTTATTTATTTAAGACCTGACTACGTATTGCTAGAATTTTCTGTAACTTATCTTAAATATAGTACAGAATAGTGTTATTTTTTCAAAATAAAAAAATAAGTTAATATTGAGCTTTTTTATTTCAAATAATAGTAAAACCCATGCTTAAGACAATCTTAGACATGACCACAAGGTTGGTAAGCGTTAGTCCAACAAATTATTAATTCTCTTTAAAAGCCATATTTTCATTAGTATTGAATATTTGTTGGAGATTAATATAATACAAAGGTTTTGAGAAAATATTTCAATTTTTAACTTGTTTACTAAGAAATCAAATTTAAGAGTTTTGAGAAAAATTCATTAATGAAAAGATTATAAAAATTATTAGAAGATTAACTTTTATACGAAGCCATCACTTCCATTAAGTTTATAGAGTTAAGCATTTAATTAGAAATATTTCGCTTTACTCTGTATTTGGTTATTAAAAAATAATTTTTCATTCTCTAAAATATATTAGCTTAATGTCAAATTGGTTACAGTCATATAGTATTGATTGAAAGTGAGAAGTGATCATTACATTTAAATAGACTCAGATGAAGCTCTTCCACTCTTAATGATCAATAACAGCCAACAGAAGGATGTTTTTGACATAAGGCAGTTCAACATATCAATTAAGTCACTCAAAGATAAAAATTTGTTTATTAATATAAATATAGGCATATTTGGGTCCACTTATCTGGTTTAGGAAATGCTTTTATATTAACTCAAGAGTTCTTGTTCTCTGTCCTGACTTCAGGAAACTGATGGGTTTGAACATTGAACTAAAGTCCAGATAATCTCAAATAGAATAAGGGTTTGTCATAGTTTTGGCCCAAAGTGACAGCTCTCACATTTATCAACACCATTGAGCCATTAATACAATCGTTAATTTCTTTAATGTTTTATTGGGTCAAAAGATAGGAGTCTCGGATCTAATACTTCATTAGATGTATTCTATTTTTCAAATAATATGTCGTTTTTATTATATATTTTTTATATTCAAAGAATTGCTTAAATTACTAAATATTAAACTTTTATTTGTTTGGAAGTACTCATCGCCTGCAGAGGAAGGAATAATGTTATCTTCAACTTCAGGCACATTAAGAACAAACTCAAGATCTCCTCCATTGCCATTGTCTCCAATGAGGAACGTAATGGTGAGCGGAGTCAATGGTGATCAGTTGGATAATACAAACCAATGCGATGGTATCTGTAATGCCTGTCCGATGATTAGTACAAATAGTGTTCAGCGCGGAATTCTTAGATATAATAAAATTTCTAATCTTCAAATGCCATCGTCTATAGTGAAATGTTCACAGGTTTAGAATTTAATAAATATATATATACAGTAAAACCTGTCCTTTTTAGCAAAATATATAAAGTAAAAAACAATTAATATTTTGCTAAAAGGACTTAACTGTTTGCCCAACTTTGACAGGTTTTACTGTATTATATATATCAGTATATATTTGATTATTAAATGCATTAAAAATGAACTTTAAATGAGTTTTTTTTAATATTAGACCCAAAAATGTTGCGTTCCGTGTCATTACGTTAATTCAAGAGTACCTGAACCTCGTTATGATCCTATTGGAGTAGAATGTGATAATATTTCGCACGAAATTTGCAAAAGATAACTATTACTATAATTAAATGGTCTGAAACTTATTTTGGTCTATCATATAAATTCATTTTTTTTGCTTTCTTTTATAGTTAATAAAACTCTTTTCAATTAAATGGGAAGAAGAAATCGAATTTTGTGCCAACAAGTTATTTAAATTTTTGATTGAACTTAATTTTATTCATGTAATATATATAAAATTTTATACGTTTCAACCGTTCAAATAAATATATTTTAGTGAAGTTTTTGTTTTATAGCTTGCCGTTAGCCGTTATAGTTATATAGCTGGCAATTATTTAATCATATTTTTTAGTAATAAGTTATTCTCCTCTTCTTCTTCGGTGAGTCCCTTATTTGAAGACCATAGTTATTTTGTTAATAACAATCTCAACACTAGTTGTGTATATTGAATAAAGCATTTAAAATAATATAATTTTATTGATAAAGTAATTCAAATTTGACTTGAAATAAGACAATTAGGTTACAGCTATTCCACGGCTTATATAACTTATAGTTACTTAAATGCATGAATAGGTAATTGTTGGGCATTGCGATTGAAGGCAATTACTCATCAAAGAAGTGATCGCAGGCACCACTATATAAGATGTATTTACAGGCGTTGTATTCACAGATAAGCATTGATTCAATTTTAACTTCAACTGTAAATTTTCTTCAACTAAATTTGCGTTTGATTTCTTCAACTGTTCAATATATTCCGCAACTGTCTCTAAAATGGCTGATTTCTTCCAATTAGCATTGGGTCCGGCGACCAGTGCTTTCAACTTTTTAATTTGTTCATTAATAGATGACCTGTACTTGCTCTCAGCTGTCGCGTGGGCTAACTTTCTCTCGCAATACTTTTTGCCTTTTATAAGATTTAGTTTTCTTTCAAATTTTTTTATTCTCTTAAATTCTTTACTCAGGTTTGACTGTTCTTCGAATGTCTTATTATTTTTAAAATAATGAGAAGTTTCAACATTTGACAAAAACAGTTCATTAACTCCAAAATTACTTTCTTTGCATGCTTTTGATGTGTCCTTCGATGGACTTGACATTGGCTGAGGGAATACTTGAGCTGTATTTGAAACATCGTTGATATCTTGCAATAACTGTGAACTAACACTTTGATTACTCTTTTTATAATTATTAATATTACAGACAGTATTTTGTTTATTACAATTATCTTCAATTGAATTATCGCTTTTATCAAAACTACTAAATAGGTCCAACTGTACTGAGTCGAAGATATTTTCTTCGAAGTTATTTGCGAATAAAGTGTTGTCCATATTTCTAATAAATATATTTATTTCATTTCAAAAGTTTCTTTCAACAAATTTTAAAGTATTTACGATTAGTTAAAAATAACTCAGTTTTACGATTGGTTTCATACCAGAAAATATTAGCCATAAGTTCAAATTATTTTCTGCAAATAAATCGTACAAAATATTAATTTAGAAGTCAAAGGGAAAACTTTTTACAGGTAATAAATCAATTTTGAACATTATTAATGATTTGAACAAAAATTATGTTAGAAATAATTTTAATAAACGAGTTTCGATATATTGATTATAAGGATCTAATAGAAACTTCTGGAAATAATATTTAAAGCTTCAAAATTGTAGTGTTTAATGAATTAAGCGTCAGACCTAATACAGGTACAGTATATCTAACGCAGATATAAGTTAAAAGTGTGCACAAAAAACCATTAAAGGAAAAACACGCAGAAATGATTAGTAGTCCTTCAAAATTAAATAATTAGTATGCTAAGTGAATTAATAACCTCATTTTTAATTATAATCAAGCAAAATAATAAATGTTCAAAAATTAATGAATAATTCATACAAAAAAGTCTGTGTAAACGATTCAAATTTATTAATTTTGACGAAATAAAATTATTTAATTTAATTATGAAGCAATTTATTTGCCATTAAAAATGTATAGCTTAAGTACCAAATTCATGTCATCAAATTGTGATATACACCGTATTTGTAAATTGATTTTTAATCATTTGTAATCATAACCCAAATAGTGCTTTGTTTCAATTCATGAATGCGTGCTTTTTGAATACACACCAATGCTTTTTTAATGGGGTCCATGGCATCTCATACCAAGGCAACTCACACCAAGGCATCTCATGCCAAAGGCAACTCATACCACTAAATTAATTATAAATTTTACAATTTTATAATTTGTATCATCCAACTCTGGTTCAAAAGCTTTATAAGATAGCTATCTCGGTTTTTTGCTAAGGTCAAATTTACATTATTTCAGGGGGAGTTTTCAAGTATAAATATATGATCCGGGGGACTAAAATCAAGCGCCTCGCATCATTAACTTTGCATGGAGGGCTGAATCGCATGATACCACTCTCAACTTCCTACAACCCCGGGAACCCCCATACATGAATAAGCGCGGCTTACCCAATTTCTTATTGGATTTTGACTAATGAGCAAAAATTGTAAAATTTATAATTAATTTAGTGGTATCAGTTGCCTTGGTATGAGATGCTTTGACACCGCAAAATATTCCACTTCAAACTAAGTTTATAGACAGTTTTGTGCTCTTTAGTCTTCAAATACTTTAGATAAACAATTAATACAAATAGCTTTTAAAACATGCGAATCAATTCCATACAAATATTAAGAATATGTTCTTATATCTTATTTTTCAAACAATGTATTTAAATAGAAAATGTAATGTCATGGGATTGGGAATGGGATGGGACTGGGATTGAAAATTTTGTGAATTCTCACTACTAGTATACAGCAGCGTTAAATTTGTCAAATTATATACTAAAATAATTTTCTTTTATCCACATTTAATGAGTCTTAAAAATTCATTAAATATTTTAATTATTAATTCATTATATAATTGATTTTATTGATATTTCAATAATTAAATGTTTCCAATGTAAGAAAATTATTAATGACTGAGATAAAAAAATACATTTTTTCTCATATTATTTTTGATAAATATCCTGAAAAACCTCAAAAACTGAGAATCGTGTATACGCTGTCAGTTTATTTATCTATATAATAGTTGTCAGATTTTTAATATGCAAATATCAATTGTCAGGATTGTGCTCTATCGGTATACAAAATGTAGTGTTGAATCAGTTCCAAGAACGAGAACGAGAATGAGAACGAAATTAAAAAATTGGAACCGAATCAACACTAACAAAATGTTAATATTAGAGATTATATAAGGTCTGTATAATGCACAAAACAACTAATGCTATTTTTAATTGATATCCGACCTATCATTGTTATAAATGATAAGATAATAAATTTAATTTTGGTAAAACTCTATAACAAATTTTTAATATTTTGATAAATATTCGAACAGTTAGATTGGAAATGAGCTCATTTATGTCGTATGCCTGACAACTCTTGATAACTATATCAAAACTGATAAATTCATTATTAATCACAAATTTTATTCGGTTATTATGACTAAAAATAAAAATTAACTCAAATAATTTCCTGTGTTTTAGTTTAAAAGGACCTCAATTTTCACTGTCTATTATGCCAAACAAATATTTTTGTTCATAAAAATGTACCATAACTTTAATCAAACTTTAATAACAGTAATAAATTTTAATACATTCTAACATAAGGTAAGAGACTATTTAATTATTATTTATTACAATTTATGATATTTTAAAGCAAAGGTTAAGAAATTGAAGAATAATTATGAAGGTTATGATTTTAGCACTTTTTAAATAGAAATTTTGTTAATTAATTTAGTGTTAATGCAAAACTTTTCATAACCTTTTGAACAGAAAAACTTTTCAATTGATACAGAATTAAAAGTATAAATTAAAATTAATATAAGAACAGTAAAGTATAGGTATATAAAGCATAACATTGTTTGCAAGGGTGAGTTAGAAACTTATATCATTTTTAAGCTGTTTTATCAAAATTTCGAATATTAAATAAATAATTTTTGGCGTTATTTTTCGAAATAAAGCAGTTGCATAAAATTGACGCCAAATTTTTTTAATAATATTTTTTGAAAATTTTGTTTCTTAAAAAATAGTTACAGAAACTAGTGTTGGTTTGAGTTCCTAAAACTCAAAATGAAACTCAAACTCAAATTTTCCCAAAACTGGAACTGAGACAACAGTAGCAGAAACCCAATTAGAAACCCTCTATTTTTGAATTTTCTTATCTGTATAACTTTTATAAAACATTTTAATCTGAAAACCCTGAAAACGCTGAAAACTACTGTATTTGTAATTCTCAACTAAAATATTAATATTTAATCATTTTGTATGATATCCTTGAATATGCAGGCTTTCTCACAGAGAGTCGTTTTGCTAATAGTTCAAAAGTACACTTTATTGAAACATTAACAAAGGTATGCCACCTATTCAAACAAAAAGTATGGACAAAAATTTTTAATTGTTTTAAACATATATATGAAGCTAATATCAAAGAGTTTTTTAAGTATTGAATTCTTAATGAGTTTTCAATACAACTCAACAAATTTTTTGTTAAACTTTCTCTAAACAATTGCATTCTTTAATAAAGGAAACCTTTAAATAGTTTTTTTCTGTTTAAAATTCAACTTAATTTCGTTTAAAATCGCTTTAAAATGTGTTAAAATTTGATATTAGCTTCATATATATGTTTAAAACAAATTAAAATTTTTGTCCATACTTTTTGTTTGAATAGGTGGCATACCTTTGTTACGGTTCAATAAAGTGTACTTTTGGACTATTAGCAAAACCACTCTCTGTGAGAAAGCTGTTGATATGTCACTTCAAAATTTTACATCAGTTAAATGAGTTCAATAATGAATCGTATTTGTATACAGTAAAACCTGCCTAACTTGAACTCTCCGTATGTTGAACAACCTCTCTATGTTGAACATGATTTGAGTCCCTAACCATTCCCTTACATTATAAGTTGCATTCTCTATGTTGAAAACCTCTCTAACTTGAGTAAAATTTTAAGTCCCATCCTATGTTCAACTTACGGACGTTTATTTGTATATATTCTGTATTCTGTATTCCATATTCCGTATTCCGTATTCCGTATTCCGTATTCCGTATTCTGTATTCCGTATTCCGTATTCCGTATTCCGTATTCCGTATTCCATATTCCATATTCCATATTCCGTATTCCGTATTCCGTATTCCGTATTCCGTATTCCGTATTCTGTATTCTGTACTGTATTCTGACCTGTATATATCTCACCTCTGACCAGCTAAACCTTGAGTTCACACTTTAGTGCTATTATATTTTGCTATATAACAAAGTGCGTCATAATCTGGGTCAGTGGTCATACTCTGGTCAGATTGTATAGAATTGAATTTAAAATCGAAATTAAAACTATAATTATATGAATTGACAGTTGATTGCAATAATGGGTCAGAACTCGTCAACAAAAGCAAAAAAAACTGACATCGGATCGAAAGCCAAATCAAACGCTTATCAATATTCGTCTGCAAAACAAATAAATTCTTCGACAATACGTGAAGTCGAACCTTCTAATGATTGGACAATTGTTTATGACTATAATTCTGTGAAACAGACCAATAGTCAGACAACCAATGAGTTCAATAGAATTGATTACTTATGTAATGACAACAATAGAGAAGCGTTTAAATGCTTTAAAGACTTTCAGTACGAAAGAGCGCTTCAATTGTACCAAAACTGGTGTTTAATGAGTCCACGAAATGGTAACTCAAGAATTAATTTGTCGTTTTGTTTGTATTCAATGTCCAGATATGAGGAATCGCTTTCAAATGCCAGACAAGCCATAGATATGTGCGCTTTTGATACTAAACCTAAAGCATATTTTCGATGCGGAGAAGCTTTAATCAAATTGAAGAGATTTAAAGACGCGATCGATATGTTTGATAAAGTTCTTCAAACCAATGAATGCCAAATAACTCGCAATAGAATCATATATACGAAGCAAATGATTACCAGAGAAAGAGATGAGACCAACAGAGTTAATACGTTTGCTGTCAATCAATTGCCTGTTCCTCTAATGAAGACTTCGACTCAGGTTTTAAATTCAAAGCCTATTATTTGTTGCGAATCGAAACCAAACAATTCTGTTTATAATGATTGTTCTGGAGATGCTATCACTCAACCAAATCTTAAATCTAATAATTCAAAGATTAAAGCGAACACTTCTCCCAATACTTTACTTAAAACAGATGCAAATGATTTAAATTTGAATAAATTGGATATCAATTCAAAGCCGATTTCAAGATCTCATTTAAACAATAGGACGAAGTCGTATTCGACTGAAAAGATTGACTCAATTGGCAACAGAAGAAACAACTTTAATAAAGGGCAGAAAAGAAGCCGATATAAGAAGCATTACTTCTCTAATCAAGATATCCATCAAATGAGCCAAAGAGATGACAAAATTAGGAGCAAATCAGTTAATGGTTCAGACATTGCAGATATCGACGAATCACTTGGAATTAGATTCAAGAGTGAAATGGAAGCCATGAATATGTACACAAAAATGATTTCAATGTCAGAAACGGACCATCGATTGTATATAAATCGATCGTTTTATCACTACTTTTTGGGTAATTATGAATTTGCTTTAAAGGATGCAAAACAGGCCATTAGTCTGAAGCCTAATGAGCCCAAGTCTTACTATAGGGCCGGTCTTGCGCTTAAAGCTATGGGAAACTTAAATGAAGCAGAAATAATGCTCATTAAAGTGTTGCAATTAATGCCAAACAATGATTTTGTTAACAATCATTTGATACAAATTCGTTGCAAAGCATTACGTAAATTGGGTCTCAATGAAGAGACGAGTCTTAATGTAGCGCTCAATACAAATTCAATTCAAGACTCATATCAATACGTCTTAACTAATAATTTAAAACCAGATCAGAATAATCAATTGGGAAAAGCGACTAATCTTTTGCAGTTACACGCACTGAAAGTTAGAAATATTGCTTCCAATACTAGGCATCCGATACTTTATGGTATTTTTGGAAAGTTTGGTCAAATTGAAAAGTTATTCTTTGATCGCGAGAATCATTGCTGTTTTGTTAACTATTTGAACGATGAATCTCCCACTCAAGCCATTACTGCTTTGTATGGATTTAAAGAATTTTGTCATAACAATCAAATTTCATGGACTTTTGAACTCGTGCCCAATCGGCAACAGAAACGTCATTACGAGTCTATAAGTAAAAATCAGATCAAAAAGATTATTAATGATTGCGGAGAATGTGATGATTGGCGCCGAAAAGATTGTCTCTTAGGCGAGAAGTGTCCCTTTCAACACATCCCTATTAATAAAGGTATTGAAACATTGCTCAGCAGAAGAGTCAAGAAATAATTCAACTATACTTCTGATCCATTCATTATTCTATTAATTGATGCGATTTGTATTAGATATCAAATTATACTAATTATAAACACATGTATTGCTTGTATTTTCCAAACTAAATCATATTCTGTTCAAAATTTGAACATTAAATTGATTTTCTTTTAAAGCAAATAAAAATATGTTGAGAACTATTGTCTGACTTTGGACTCAAAAATAAATTTTTAGAAACTCTTGAATTAGTTTATTGTGATATGAAATAAATGACTCACCAATAAGTATAATGAATTGCATAATAAGAGTAATATTTTATTCAATAACTAGTCATACATTTTAATTGTTCATACAGTAAACTCAATGTAGAGTAAACTCATTCACTGTTACCCTAATTTCAAATATCATTGAATATAGTGTTCAGAAAAGCAATGTTATAAAACCCAATGGTATACGAATAGTGTACTGTAAGAGTGCGTATAAAGAGGATTCTTATGAAATGAGTTAATGAATTAAATCAATACTTATTTATGCAGTAAATAATTCTGTTAGAAATTAGCATCAATTCCATTAAACATAAAACAAATGAATGAATACATAAATCATTTTAACCTAATTTATTGACAATGAATATTTCAATTTTGAGAGAACAAAAGCTGCTTTATATCGATTAAATACTTAACTATTGAACTATTGAATGACAATTGAACTAATAAATTGACTGACAAATGGATTATGGATTCAATGCTCAGGTTTTTATGTTAAATAAAATGCTTAATAGATAGAAAACAACTGTTAAAATGATTTAACTGTCATTTAATGAATGAAACCTAATTTGAAAGAAATGAATGAGAAATAATATAATGGGTAAAAGTATTTTCAACGAAATAATTAGTCAATTCATTATTTTTTCAATATTATATATTAACGATCAGTGTATATAATGTTAAGCAAATCTTTAACTAAATTAGTAAATAAGGAATTCAGTCCATAATGGGTTCGTTGGGGTGGACAGTCTTGAGGTGTTTGTTGAGCGATATACGCCATGTGTAGACTTTCCCACAATAATCACAAATGTACTGCTGTTTTGAATTAAGATGAATACCATTGATGTGGTCCTGCATTGACTGATTCCCGTGATATACTTGTGGACAATAAGGACAAGAGTACAGACCAGTATCAGGTCTTTGGGTAAAATCTTGAGAAACGCGTTGTCTGCGCGCACGTGTCTCATGACTGGAGTCATGCGCTTCGTGATCTATAGATTAGAAGATATCAATATATACAATACAATTGCAGGTAAGTCTACAAAATAGCAATCCTAGGTCTCAATGCCTACTCTCTTGTTCTTTAATCCAAGTGGGGGTACGTCCGGGACCTTTCCTGCGGGAATTGATGCCCAACACATCGGGAGCGCTCATATCAGTGCCATTCTCTCCGACCATCGATTGAGTAGAAGCCGAGCCGTGACTCGATGTGGAGCGACGCAGAGTTCTGGTGGTGTTGACCTGTGAAGGAG
>JAQGCH010002680.1:0-12121 GCA_034699485.1 Nanhermannia elegantula
AAAATTTCATTCTTTATCTTTAATTTGGTGCATAATTTTTGAAAATCGGTTCACAAATAAAAAAGATATAGGAGTTTAAAATAGTTTTATTGTAAAAAATCACCCTTTATAAGTTATGCTAAAATTAACCTAATTTTAAAGCATAACTTTAAAAACCAAAAGTTTTTGAGCACTATTCAAATTGAATTAATGCTGAAATAATAGCTTTAAAAAGTTTTTTATATGAATAGACTTTGTAATAATCTCAGGCTTAAGGAAGTATTCTGTGAATTCAGGAAAGATTTTAATGAATTATCACAACTCATTTTATTATAAGTAATAAAGACTTTGTTCCTTTAATTCATAAAACACTATAAAATTTAATGAGAAAGCTTATGAAAAACAAGTCCCAGTTTTCTTTGAATTAATTATATTGAAGTTTAATATAAATTAAATAATTTTTTTGTAGTATAACATATTACTCATGGAAATGGAAAAATAACATTTGTTTTTAGGAATTTATTTCTAAAAATATCTTATTTAACTCAAATCCCTATATGAGACCAAACACTTTCATTCTATTGATTCTAAGAGTTTTCAGGAAATTAAAAAAAAATGAAAGCTTAGAAAACAATATTCACAAGAGAAATAATGAACCTAAAACTTTTAAACTCATTCATCCTTAAAGAATAGCTTATTGATTGAGATTTTGAAAGATTTAAAAATCATCTGCCATTCACTTACTGAACAATGAAAAAAGGAGTACTTTGAAGATTAGTTTCAAACAAGAAAACTATTGATAGAATATTTTGTTATACAATAGAAGGCTCGTAACGCTGGTGCCTTTTTGTTATTTAAGAAAACTTACATCAAATCCTTTGAATAGTTATTTCCAATTAACTTAATTGGATTTTACCCAAAAATTAATTTGCAAAATACCTCTTTTGGCGATTCCTCCCTTCTATCAGATATAGAAGTTTCTTAAGTTATGTGTGATTTATATTCACGATATCATAAGTAAGGCTCGCGTGCGTTGAAATGTCTTTTAGCTAATGGCTAATAGAAGGGTGAAAACAAGTATTTATTATAATACAAAAACATAATATAACTTATTTATATGGAACAAAACTAAGCCATTGATGAAGAAAAATTATGGAAAACATACGATTAGTGCATACTCTACTCTGTACATATTCTGTACATTGTACTGATGTTATGACCAACTTGTACTGTATGGGGAATGAGATTCGTGTTAAGATTAAGCTCAAAAACATATCTGCAAATAAGTTTAGTGTGAGTTTATCTTCTCTTTCAATGAAAACTCACTAATAAAACATAAATAAGACAAATAACGTTTTTCTAACCAAAAACTTGTTTGTACCGGAAATTAATTTTGTTTATTTGGCGTTTATTCAGCGCGTAATGCAATATATTTGTGATATTAACACACCATTAAGTGTGATGTTATTATAACTAACATCATATGAGTTAACTTAAATAATATTACAGGAGACGACGCCTTAAACTCATTGATCAAAATGTTTTTTGTGTGATAATAGCGTTGTCGGTTCGTCTGATCACATGTCCATCAAAGTATGGACGAAAAAAGTTTGTATTTCTATTTTCCTCTCACGTCCCAAAAATTATATAATGATTTGGGAGTTATATCGAGATATATATCCTAATCACGTACCTCTTTCTCCAATAATATTAACTGGAATTAGGGTAATAGTCAGCCATTAAAATAATTTTTTTATTCTGAGAGCTCATTCAAACAGGTAAATCATGTTAAGTATATTTCAATATACTTTCTATTTTATTGGTTTTATGACTTCATTTAAGTCCAATTATAAATTTGTTTTAATACTTGAATTACATTAAAGACGAAAACACATTGGTTGTGATTTTCACATATAAAGTGTATATATATAGAACTTCGATCGGAATTTTTGAAGTTTTCGCATAACTTCAAATTGATGTAAAGTACTGTATATATTAACACAATATATTCAGTATAAATCAATATAAAGGTAAATTAAATTCATGGAAATATAGCAGATTCGCTAGTAATCTAATATTTATATGAGAATCAACAGAATTGCAAGCCTTTACTAACAGATTCCATTGAATTCGACTAGAGAAAAATAAAACAGATCACTCTTACATATCCAAATCAAATTACTTATGATTCTGCATATTATTGATTTCAATAGAATAGGTTAAAATATATTGTTGAAAGTGTGCTCTAAATTGTATCGCAAGAGAAATTCTCAGAAATGAAACGTTTTTGTCGGCATCACTGATCTTTCATGACTGAAGTTGTACTTGAGCTCAGCTGCAACTGAAAGTATGTATGTAATTAAATCAGCTTAAATATAAAAAAATATCGAAAAGGTTTTCCAACTTTTTTATTATAATAATTCAGGCCTTTATGCTTTCATTGAGCAATAAATTACAAATTATTTTATATCACTATTTAATAAATGTTTTTAAATTGAAATATAGTTTACAATATTCTTATTAAATCATTTTTAAAGTAGACTTAACTATGCGGGCAGTATCTGAATTCATCAATTTATTCGAGAATAGAAAATATTTGTGAAATTTTTGTTAATGTTTATATATTATAAATAATTTACAGATAATTATTTAAAGTGTTTTTCATGATATTAAACTCTAATGTGACTTGAAATTAAAATTAGTTATACAGCAGTATTCCTGAACTTTCGATATATGTTTTAGAGCTTTAGTATTAAGAAAAGTTACAGTCTTTAATTTCAATTCTATTTCATCTTATTCTAAAGTGAATTTATATTGAGATTATGAATACTTGACATAAGTTAAGATATTTGATAAGACTGTCATGTTTTCACACTTACTTAAACTAAATTCTAAGATATAATTCATTTAAAATAAAAGATAACATTGGATGTCTTGAAAATCCCTTTAAGGGATAAATTTTATACAGTTGTGTCTAATTTTTTCATAAAATTATGAAATTTTTAGAGCGATTTTTTGAGGAATATATAGAAAATAATTTTCAGAGTTTATTACGATCTTATTTTTAAGCTCGTTGTTAAAAAACTAATTTAATATTAAATTATTTTCTATATTTAAATCGATTTATGGTTTAGTAATGAAACTAATCTTTATTCTATGAAAACTCTGCCTACAGTTTTCTTATGTGTATCGTTAAAAATGGTATTGTTTTAGCTTCAGGTCTATCGTTAAACAAATAATCTCTCCAACTCTTCAAATAACATATTTTGAATTCTGTAGTTATTCTTGCGATTCAACTGTTTTCAACACAGACTAAAAACCGATTGGATTTAATATAAATGATAACAATAGAAATGAAAGCCGAGAACCTCACATCTGTGCTATCAATTTTATACCATATTATCTTAAACTTTATTACACTCTAGTGTAAAGCGGTGAAAGGTAGTTGAGGTTTGGATTTTTTACTCTTCTCTCATTTCTCTCAAACATAATATTGATTTCTCTTATTTAGCCGTTTTGGGAGATTTGTCAATATTTTAAACTGCATTCCGGCGTAAAATATTTTAAGTTGAAATAACAAATTATATTCTACTTTAAAAATGTGTTAAAACTTCAAAAATGTGTTAATGCTTTAAAGAGTAGAATTAATTATTGCTTTACAGTCATTCGCAGAAATAAAAATAATTAATGAAGAGCATAGGCTTCAAAACCCAGAGCCTTGGGCTGACAAGCCTAGGCTCAAAATCTTTAGAGCCTGGGTTCAGGTTCCTCGAGGATATGCTCTTCATTATAAATAATTGTATACATAAAAATAGGATAAAAGAAATTGTTGTAATTCTCTGAATGTTTATTGTGATTATTGTAAGGCAAACTTTATACAAATGAAAAGTTTCGGTGGGTCACTGGTGACCTGCTCTTGACCATCAACCAGATTGTATACCTTACTTTAATGCTCTATAAAATGCTTATATTTTTCATACTCTGGTTGACGGATCAAAACCGTCAAAACTTTTCACTTGTATAGAGTTTACTTAAACTTGATATAGTTTTACTTAACATAATAACAATACATTGTAAATTATGTTACTATGCCTTCAAAAGCACTGTACAGAACTTTAGAATATAGTATTTTTAATCTATTAGAGTTAAACTGTTTTAATCATTTTATTTCAAATAAAAAGCATTTGATTTAAAAACAAAATATTTGACGGTAATGTTGAGACCACATATCCATTGTTTTCAAGCAAACCTTAGGATAAAACCTGTAAAAATCTTAATCTAATTCTGGGCAAGGGTGAGATCTGAAAAGGAGTGACTGAAGATACTATGTGTCATATTAATGGCAATTGATAACGTTGATGCAATAAAATAAGACATTATAACAAGTTTTGATAGTATAAAGAAAGCAAAGTATTACAATTTTTATTTTGTTTAGTATCAGATTCATTAAAGCGCTCTTTTGAAGAGTTCTGTACAGCCTGGCTATAGGTAGCTTTAATTAAAGGTTCCAATTGATTTTTGAAACTTTGCACAAAAATTTATACTAAATGTTATGCTTGGGATTAATAAAGGTATTTCATTAAATTAATGAAATTTAATTTATAATGAAATAATTTTCTTAATGTATTTTACGATAAACAATTCATATGCTGTAATAATTTACATTATTATACTTAAGTGAAAAGATAAATAGTCTTTTTTACAAACTCTGTCAAACTTTTTCAAAATCAATATAACTTTTTTGTTCGTAAACATTCCTAAACAATTCATCCGCTTTAAAGAATTTTTATTTTTTATTTGAAAACGAATTCTAACGATTCTGAATGCTATCGAAGCAGAACTTTTTGATAGGAGATAATGTCATCAGAATATCTGAATATAAGATGTATTACAATTGCTATTGAACGCAACTTTCCCTTTTATCTCCTAAAACCATTATTATCTTATATATCAAATACTAAAGTTGACACAACTATAATGTTTACAGAATGTTAGATTAATTAATTTATGTCATGTTTACATTAAAACTTCCCACTGTAAGTGATATATTGAATTTTCTTTTAATTAAACTTCAATATACTCTAAAACTAAACTAAACTCAAATTAAGAAAATATTTTTGCATAAAGAACTTTAAAATGAACGTTAAATCATAAACCACGTGAACTTAATTCAACTTTCTTGTTACACCATTTATTGGTGTATCAAATTTCATAGAATTTGTATGCTTTCAAGTTTAAAATGCGAGACATTTTTTGTTTGTGAATCTTATGGAAATTTTATGTAAAACTATTTGACGACTCAATCCTATGCTTGCGTTGCATAACAAAAATCATTAAATTTTATATGAATCATGACTTAAATTGATTTAAATTTTATATTTTCTTTTCACTGATGCGTTGATTGTATAAAATAATAATCAAAAGTATTATTCATGATTTGCCCAAATATAACACTAATTATATTTTTCAGTAATGCAACAAAGTATTGCTTAAATACTTTAAGAGATCCGGCACTTGTTCTTGGCAAAGATTTATAAATATAATATATATTGACTATTGTGAAAAGAGAAAAGATTTTTGCCGCGATATTTACATATGCTTCAAGTCAGGCGGCATTTGGGAATTTGATATATGAAAATGTCATCAGAATTGGAAACCTTCTACCAATTCTATACGTGATGCTACAAATGTAACTCAATGACTGTCTGTCTGTCTCTGTCTGTCTCTGTCTGTCTGTCTCTCTGTCTGCATTTTATGGTAATATCATGTACACAAAAGATTCCAAAATATAATAAGGAGTTTCTTGAAATAACATATTTACTTAGAGATAACGTTTTTAAAGTATTGACATTAATTCATAACATAATTTTATATAATTTTTTAAACATTTTTTAAAACTTATGACAATTTTATTTTGAAATTGACATCATTTCGAAATGCAATAGCGATTAAATTAATAAATTGAAAATTTGAGCTTTATGTCTACAATTTTTTGAGTTTAAACGCAATTTTGTTCTCAAACATAAGTCACTGATCAATAAAAAGTTGTGATTTTTTGAATATTATTCCTTAAAACCACTTTAATAAAGCCAACTTTGGAGTGTACTTACATCTGAGAAAATAAATGTTTTTTGATTTGCAAACGTAAAACGTATATTTTCATTGGGGTTTTAGGTTTATATCAATACAAACGCTTAAAAAGTAATATTTTTTTATCGGTTACCTTAAACTCAATGAAATACAAACTTTTGTGCTATATCTTCAAAACTCAGAATTCATAACATTCATGTTTTATTAATATTTTATTTTAAAGTTCATCAGACATTCGCAATACTTCATAGGCTGTCTTTAAAAACTCATGAATTAATTAAAAGCCTACAAGTATTCTACATCGCAAGTATTAGCTGTCATTTTGTAGATCTAAAGTACAATAATTATTACTATTTTCTAAATAAATCTTCTGTATAGTAGTAATTTATTTTGTCTAACTGTTGGATTGAGTGGCAGGATAGCTTACGTTAGTTGGCTTGGGTGGTGGCTCTTAATTGAGTCAAAAGTTCACTTATTTCACTATGTGGTTGTGGGTTCGGGTCTAACTGTATGCCAAAAAGAGTTTTTCCAATGATAACATAGACCGGGCTGCAGATTAGTCAGAAACGGTCATAAATATTTGAGTCTGAAAAGCGGTATACAAATGAATGATCACATGTCCAACTATTTAATTAAATTTTATTTCAAAAACGTCCGAATATATGAATTAATTAAATTTTGCTAATTTTCAGATGCTATACACGTGATTGTCATTTTTCATTGCATGCAATGACAACTTAAACATTATATTTTGGTTCAACTGATGAGTTACTTAATATTAACAAAGAAAACGTTTTCTTATTTCAAAAAATGTTTAATAGAAAAGATGAATTGTATTGTAGGGACATATAAATAGAGTGATTCTTTAAGTATTCATTAATAAATATGATTAATTCATTTTTCAGAACACATTGAAATACTATAATTGATAAGAATAAGAATTGTCATAACAAATAATTTATTTTGTCTCTGAATAGAATAGAATATGAAATTTGAAAAATAATAATACACTGAAAATAGCGTAGTTTAATAGAAAAATATATAAAGCTATAAAATCAATTGAAATAAGCTTTCGATACAATTATACACTATTACATATACCGGAAAGTGCGGAATAGAAGCCCCCTCGAATAGAAGCCCATGGGCTTTTAAATGGCACATGGGCTTTTATTTGGCTGCTTGCAATCCAGAATTTAAAGGAGGTGTAATCCCCTCGGTTCCGAAAAGTTACCTTGGTCTCCCTTTGATTTGAAGAACCCCCGCTCGGATTTTTGGTTTGAAATTAGTCAGAAAAGTTATACCTTGGTTCTCCCTTTGTTTTTAAATTAATCTCCTGGTACACCTCTAATTTTTACCTTGGACACCCCTTTGATTTTTTAAGTCCCAAAAGTGACCCCCCTTTGATTTTTCTCAATTTCAATAAAAATTGTAAAAATATTATTAAAAATTGCTCATTATTTTTGTTCCGATTATAAACCCTGGGCTTGTAATTGTTTCTCTCATTTTATGCCATAAACATCAAAGCCCTGGGCTTTTATTCCGCACTCTCCGGTATATACTTTATAATAAACATTAACAAAAAATATTTTGCTTTTCCTGTTAAAAGTTTTATCTCAATCTATATTTCATGATTTAATGATAAAAATAAATGTGTACTAACAGTTGCCTAAGATTTCGACGCTCTTAATAGTAATGCTGATGAGATGTGGATAAGATATAACTCCACTTATTTGAGAGCAATAATATCTTATAGACATTGCAATAATTTAATTCTGAAGTGTTTTAATCAAATTTTCGAAGTTTTTTTGTATTTTTAAGCGAAAGATCATTTTTTGTCTTCAATCGATAATCTGACAGTTTATTTAACTAATTTACAATCTATTATAAATTGCCTGTTTATTAATGTCAGCATGTTATTCAACATTACAAAGTGATAAATAATATTAATACATGTCTGAGTAAAGACAAGACACGGATAATATTTCAATTTTATTGATTTATTCCAAGTGAATCCAGAGCTGACTCATTTATTCTGCTATAAAATGAAAAATACATGGAAAAGACTGCCTAAAAAATTTCAATTTCATAGACAGTTTGTTTTCTTTGATTTCAAATACTAGAAGGATCACTAATATCGAAAATTTTTTTCTGAAATTATGGGCTAAGAGAATATGAGAATCAGTTATCTTAGAGGATTCTATTCTTTTGCTTTGAAGCAAAGAATTCACGTTTTTAATGATTTATTTCATATATTAGTTTACTTATGACGCGAAAGATAAAAATATGTTTCACGAGAACTATTGATCAAAAAATTTCTGAATAAACGATAACTAAAAATAACAAAAATAGGAGGACTTTTCACTCTAATATCAGGTTAAAATACAATACAGGTATTGAATACAATACTATTATTATTCTGAATGCAAAAACCGTTTCTATTAAGTCATTCAAAGTTTATTATTATAGTAATAAAATATCTTATTTCTAAAGCAAATATATCTTATTTCTATTGATTGATAATATTTGATGTATTTTTGTCGAAAGATTACTTCACAAAATTTCATGTTTTATCATCATTATCATCACTCACATAACTATTATTTTTGTTTTATTATCTCTCAGGGCATCTTCGCTTTTATGCCGACTCTTGCCGTTGGGATTGCATTATGATGTGTCTCAAGTGGATACCGGTGATGGACAAACTGTTCGAGTCTTATTTTCAGCACAATCATCAGATGCTATTGTATATGTAACTGTAAGTACTACCCATATATTGCTTCGCACTGTAAGTTACATAACGCATGTTTTCTTCCGGCAGAAAAATGTAGTGAAATATATAGTGAAATATATAGTGAAATATAATGACAAAAATATCTATATCTATAACTTTGATCAAAAACTATCTTTATGTCCAACACATATAACTAAGGTTTACTATAAAGTGCTATAACTGTCGATATATTTTTAGACCTCATTCTGACTATGATTTACTTTGTTTCTAATTCTTTTATACAACTTTTATCTTTATATGAAGAATAAGTGACTCAAACTGAGTTCCAACGAAAATAACTTTTGTCATAAGATTATAGTTACTCTCATCTTAAGTCTCAGGCTTTGGCCTATAGTTTCCCAACTAATTCTTGCTCTTCTTTTTAATAAATGTATGAAAGTTGAGACTTAGTTTGTTTATAAGAAAATACAAAAGAATAATTCAAGAGTTGAAAAATAATATAAAAAAGGCTTATATCATAAGCTTCAATAAACATTGAAATGAATTATATCCAAAATAGCGAACTTTTTTGTAGTATTGGCTGAATTTCATTTTTTTCAAAGGCAATAAAAATGAAATCATAAATCATCAAATATTTTTGTTGTTCAAATTTTTTATATCAATTCTAAATGATAGCTGTCTCACAAGTTTCAAATAGTTTATGAAACTCCAAAAATGATTTGCCTGAGAGCTTATTTAACTGATAGCATTAAATCAATAGCTTTAAAGTTCTGTAATTTTTTGTTGGATTCAATTTCAGATCTAACTATTAATCTTTGAGTACCTATTTTGTTCTCATGTTTTAAATATTTAAATTTTTATCGATTTCATGCATTCAACTCAACTCTTGCAATTTCAGAACTTTTAAAAAGATTTTACTAAATTTTAAATAAAAATTATTTTCTGTTCATTTTTAGTAGAAATATATGTTTAAAAATAAATTAAAATTTCAATTGACTTAAGATTGGTTTAAATATATTTTTAATAGGGTTGCGCTGAAAATTTCATAAGAAGACAAACATTATTATAAACCTTTAGTTATATAAAACTTTTTGCAACTTCTTTCCCATCAGAGAGTTTCTTACAATTTGTCAAACTCTTAGTTATATTTTTTCATTAGCAGAAACACTATTTCCTCAAAACTGAATTTAATTTGCATTTTTCGCTATATTTGTCTGCACTTTAAACATGAGTGTCTCTTAGTATAGTTCTTAAGATAGAGTATGGTTAGCAAAGAATACCATCAGAATATATATTACATCATCAACAGAAGAATAATACTGTTCGGCAACACTAAGGAAACAATAACAATAGAATATAATATAAGTTTATTGCAAACTACGAATTGATTTTGATGCAAAAGTCACTAAAATTTATTTACTATACATAACAATATGGTTTTATAGATAAGGTTAATAACATGTGACAAGTTTTTGACTTCTATTCTGAGATCTTCAATAAGAATGTCTCTCAATAAGAAGTTATTCAATCACTCGTCAAACTTATTCTTATAGTTTTCATGAATTATATTAAATGTGCCAAAAAATCAAAGTTTCTCCGAAATATCATATCTGATGCTTCACTGATTTAATACATATTAATAACTCTGAAGGAGAAGTCTTATGTTGTAAATTAGTCTAATGAACATGATTTTTGTCATATTGTTTTATTCTTCAATTTGAGTGAGAGCTTGTTTCTAACTGTAAACCTGTTAAATGTGCTTGTTTTGCATGTTGGCAACCAATTACTAGTGCTAAGCAAACAAATTAGTTTTATTCTAAATTAGAAACTTCTTACCGTATTTTATTGTTTCATACTCTCAATCAATACGAGATCATCAAAATCGCAGTAAAACATAGAGCTTCTCACAAATTGACTCTAAATTTAACACTATATTAACAAACAATGCCTATTAGAAATTTTTCAAACTAAACAGAGCAGAAATTTTTCAAATTAATTTTAACTGTGTTATTATTAAAATTTTAATTTAAAATTCAAGTCCTGTTAATTTATGCATAATTTTGAGCTTACAGTTATATTTAGTTTTTTAAAAGTTAGATTTCATTAAGCAGCTATTAAATATTTGAAAACTCATTAATATGCAAATATTAAGTTAATTATATACATACTTATATTCAAAATTGAGCTTTAATTATGCAAAAACATGCAATAAAAAGGTAAAGAATATTTTGTTTCAAATTAATATTTTCCTTCAATATTTTTAAAGATAACTTAATATCCTATTGAGAGCGATTGAGATAAGTTCATGAAATTTTAAAATTTTATTTAAAAAATATAAGCACAAGTTTGAATTGGGTGAGCCTATCATCGTCTGTTTCCCTTAAGATCAATTGAAAAGAATTGACTAAAAAATTAAATACAAAATGTTTAAAGAAAGAGCGCCGCTCCCTCTTAAAAGAGCAAAATATCATTAAAATAGGATTTGCTCCGAATTTGGTATATCTGGCCGATCAGTATTATAATCCAATATAATATAATATTAAAATCAATATTATAAGTTATATACTATCAATTTTTTGCTGTATTTTTCAGTTTTGATCATAATCTGTGAATATAAGTTCATTTAAATGTTATTTGAGAAAAATGCCTTCAAATCTTGAAAAATTTCAACAAAATTCTAATTTATAATTTCATTTAACAAATATTTAAAAATACTGATTATCTCACATATTCGTTCACAATATTGGTTCATTTAATTTTAAATAATTCAAAATATTCTGTCATTTATTTAAATACTTTATATGTGTGCAAAGAGACACAACTTTGATATTGTAAAATCATGACATAGAATGCTAATACAAGCTCTTTCATCAGTAATTTCCTATTATTTCATGGAATGTTTGTTGTATTTAAACTTGATCTCAATTCCAATAATGATTCACAAGAAAAAAGTTTATCTCAACCTTAAGACCAATGAATGCACCTGACGAGTGAGTCGCACACACACACACACACACACACACACACACACACAAACACAAACACAAACACAAACAGATGGTCCGCAACTACAGTGTTGATTGGATCGCTACGTAATTAGAAAAACTCTATTCACATGATTAAGTTTTATTAACAACTAACCATACCTGCAGAAGGGTATGGATGCAAATTTGTATAAACTATATTATTTTATACAAAGAAATAGTTCTATACTCTATATGGAATATTTTTTCTAACATTAATGATAGTAAATTATGAAAAAATTCATTACATTTTTAATAAGACATGTTTTATAAAGACAGTCCTAGTCTGTGGGGGGGG
>JAQGCH010002681.1:0-12120 GCA_034699485.1 Nanhermannia elegantula
CTCATCTATCAATCTATCAATACAATAGATCGACAAACATATCATGTTATAACTCACAAATCTTTCAAGTGAGAGAACACACTTACTATTTAATCTATTAGTAAACACACACTAATATTTAATTATTTGTTTGATATGCAGTAATATTCAATTATCTACAGTCGAATTCATTGTTGGTCGGCGTTATCTTAATTTATATTCAGAATATTCTTTATTCAATTCTGTCATTCAGTGGACTCAAAATGAATGTAAGCGAAGATCTGCCAACGCTAACGATTGGAGTGTTATTAGAGGATTATTAGATGACAGGTAAATATTAAGGCGTCTCTAGTTTTATGATAACTGTAATCTGTAAATGTTTAGTAATGTGATGAGAAACTTGCGTTTCCTGACAATGTCGAGCGAGGAGTTTGCGAGAGTTGTATCGCAAACCTCAGTAAATCCGGTTCCTAAAGAAAATAGTGAAGAGACTTATATCCCGATCGATAACACATTCCTCCACAATCGCGAGCAAATTTCAATATTCATGAATTTGGCAATACCTGGAATAATGCCTGTACCCAAAGGGCTGAGCCAAGAGACAACTCCGCGCTGCGCACCACGTATTATATTTTCTTATAAATAATTCATAAATATTATTAAAGTATTACAAAACAAATTAATTAAAGTTTTGATTTTCATCGACAGCTGAATACTTCACAGTCCGGCGCTATAAGCCGGTCACATACGCCACAACCACAACTCTAGCTCATGCAGCCTCAGGTCCGGGTGGGAGTAAACCAATCAAAACCGTTTGCACAAAATTTCAAGTAATGAATTCTGATCTTTTCATTGTCGGCGCATCCATTCCTATCAGACTTGATCCGGGGTTAGCTACAGAACAGCTCATTATTACATAATTAATAGCATTCGCATTACGTATAAATTAATTGATTGATATTTAATAGATATTATTCAGTGCGTACACCAAAGCTCGACTGCCAGTTGAAGTTTACTTCTAAAATGGGTGTCGCGAGTGAGGGACCAATGGGTCAAAGAGCTCAAGACGATGCCATACTTCTGGTATGTATTATAACTGATACTAACATATGACTATATCACTAGTATATAACTAATATGACTGAAGGGAAGTTCTGGTTTCTTGTGATTCATTGAAATTATTTTGAACATAGGATACAGTGGATGACTCTATAACTTTGGTCATATCCAAAGATAAGGACTGTCACGTCAAACTCAAACGACCGCTTAATGTAAAGAAAGGCAACTTAAATGAATTGCTTTTAACCTTTCAATCGCCAACACTTAATGATGACATCGTCGTTGTTAAAGGTAAATTACCTCAAAGTCAACCTCTTTTTTGCTAATTTTGAATCTATATATTAAAGGGCATCGAAACAAATCAACTCAGACAGAGATCGTTGACGGAGAAGCTATTAGTTGGGTATTCTTCAAGTCTTCAAGCATTGAATTCAATGAGTTGTATTACTATTATTGAGAGAAATTTTAAAATTTGAATGAATTGAATGCTAGAATTGCCCGCATTAGGGACTAAATGTAGGGCTGGTTTTGTTATAAATTGCTATTTGTTGTTTTGAAATTGAAATTTAGCTGTGGGCCAAACAAGTACTATATTAATAGTGATCTAAACTTATAGTAACATCGGTTGGACTTATAATACGAAGAGTTGTGGTGTTAGTGTCAGCTGGCTTTAGATGTAAATATGTTTAACTAAAACCTAACTTAGACTAAGTGAAGTATAGGCAGAGTACTGATACACATCTGAGATGAAGCTGTTTGTTCGGCCACTTTTGATCGTATTATAAGTCCATTCGATACCCTTATGAAATACAAATGATTTACTTTGCATGATTAGCACTTTTGGCTGTAGTACATTATTTCGTACATACCGTACCTGAAAGTTAATTTACACATTTTTGCGAATAAGTTTAGGGTATTGGTACACCACTTACACTTACGATAGATAGTCAGCAGTGACCTACACTCTAACCTCTCAGCTGTCATCCCTTAATATCTTGTCTATGATATGTCCTGAATTTGAAACCACCAAAAATACACCTTAACATCCCCCCAGTGGCGGCTAATTTTTAAATATGTTCTTCTCAAACCTATATTTCGTTTTATAAAATAAAAGTTACAAATTTGCGATCACTACTGACTTACCAATCGTTAGTCCAAAGCATGTCTGTTATAAAGTGAAGATGAACTTTTAGGTGTGAACGAGAACTTGGACTCAAACCGCACTTTTATTCATAAAATAGTCACACATATGAAGTACAATACTGTAAATTCATATATGTTTTATTGTTAAATTTCTTTATATTACTTTAGATTTAAATTTCAAGTAAATGTTTATCCATTTTATAATATATCTGTACAGTAATTACAATAAATTAAAAGAGATGTTAATTAAATATATAATCTTTATGTAAGAGGTGTAAGAGTACAATCATTTTATTTATTAATTTTGATTTTAACAAAAAATAATTAAAAGTTTTAAATAAAACTTTTCAGTGGTAGGATTCAAGACACTTTCTTCCTAAAAAGCACTGAATGTTTGAGACAAAGACATTTTAACCCCTTTCTTATGGTTCAAAAGTAATACCTCATCCAAATGTCTTTGTTTCAAAATTGCGTTCTTTGCACGAAATTGTACACTAGACGAGAATTTTTGATTTTATAAATCTCAGTTTCGTCTCTGTATCGTGTAATTGAGTACATTATGTCTCGTATTTTTTCAAAATTTAGATCTCATTTCGTGAGTTACATTCCTTTAAATCTTAATCTTTTTACTGCTGACCCTTATGATTATGCAAAGTTAAACAATCAATACTTCAATCAATTAGTTTTTATTAAAAATCATCTGGATTTGTAATAATTCATTTCTTCGTAGCAAAAAATACCTTTCAATAAATTTTTTCGAACACATCTAGTCTGGTATCATAAATTTAACCAAAACTTCATCTCGTCTCGCCATCATATCTCGAGATTTAGCTTCGAGATTCCACGAAACGAGATCTCGTTCTTATGTCTACTGTACACTCACTTGCAAAAGTTATCAGTATCCCTACAGGAAATTATGCGAACTCATAAGAATTCATTTACTCATTACCAACTTTCAATACTCAGTGATGCTGACGCTCGGTGCTCGTGCTCGGTTGAATTTTTACTCTCGGGGATTGTGCAGTATAAACTACTGTATAACGAAATGTTTGACGCTTGGCTTTTGAATGTTTCCCACCCCAAACATTGATAAGTTTTGATGAAATTTTTTTTGAGTGTATGGTCTGAACAAAAAACATGTAGACCACTACTGATCCAGGTTCATTTTATTACCTTATACAGTATATATATATAATTAGTGAAGAGCAAAAGCTAAGCTCGATTTTTGAGCTGAGCTTGTCCCAACTCAAGCTAAAGCTTAGTTAATTTAATATAAGCTCAAGCTCAAGTTCACATAAAGTGAGCTTATGCGCATCACTATATAAGTTTATAATAACCATACGAGGTATCAGATTAGAGGAAAATCTTGATCAGTAGTGGTCTACATGTTTTTTGTTCAGACTATGCAATATTTTGTGTCCGACCTTTCCATAAATTAGCATTAATTGGTTTATTTGATCTATCATTGAGTAACGTAAACTCACGCAGAATCGTCTGATGAATTTTTTAAAATTCTGATAAATGTTATCGACAGTACATTAAAAATGATTTGACATGTTTTTTGTTTAGTTTGAAATCTCTTATCACGAACAGTGCACAAACTTGAAATTTTTAAAATTTGAATTGTGTCTAAAGGTACAGATCTGGTACAGATTACTCATCCGATTGGCTGATACCAGTGCCAAAGTGAAGTTTTTAAACGTTCTTTACAATTATTTCAACAGATCTTTTATAAGACAAATTTTTTTACTTATTCAGAAAATATTTTTTCTCCAACTGTATTCAATTATTTAAATAACAGTACTGTACAGCCAAAAGTATTTGATAAATAAATGAATAAATAATAAGTTTTATATTAATAAAAAATTACTTTTTGAATATCAAACGTCAAAACTCAATTATAACTAGTTATGTTTCAGTTCCAATTTAATAATTCATTTTCAGTGATCAATAAATACAGATAAATACAAAGTCAAGTCCAGGTCAAGTCAAATACAAATACAATATTATCTAATTTCAAAATTTTTCAAGTTTAGAGTACAGTTCAAATACAGTAGTTACTCATTTATTGCTTATCTTGATATTGAAATAGTTTTTCTGACAAAAGAAGGTAGGCACCACTAAGGATTTCAAAAAACATCACCACAACAACCTTATCATAAACCATATCCAAAATGGTCATTTAAATCTGCTGAGTCCAGGAAGCCTATTAGTTATAATCCCCACAATTTCTCCCAATACATAACTTTAGTAATACAAAGTTATTTTCATAGTAATGTAATTTTTAGGATATACTCATATGAATTTTAAGTTGATGCACTGCCGTAATAATGTTAAGAGATTTGAGTTCAAACAAAAATAGACATAATCATTCATTTTTCAAATACTTTCACTTGTATTGATCAGAATTTTCAAATTTCATTTACTAGTTCTGTATGAATTTATTTTGATAGTTTATAAGGCTATTGAGATCGATTAATGTCACTCTGTGAAAAAGCTTATGCCTCTTAAATTTTTTTTTATGAAAATTTATTGAAGTTTAGATGAAGAAATTGGCCTTAAATCTACTTTTTATGTCTTGTAAGCAGTGCAGTACCTACATAGTGGCAAAGGGGCAAATGCCCCAGCAAGCATTTTGAGGTGTTTAAGTGTAGGTCTGTAGCAAATTAAAAAATTGTGAAATTTTAAATTTTCTCTATGTCTTACTCCAGAAATCAAAAAATTTGTGGGTACGGCACTGTTTGAAAGTTACTTTAATGTGAAAATAACTATGTATTGAGAGAAATTGCGGATACTATAACTATTAGGCTTCTTGGACTCTGAAGATTTAAATTATTATTTTGGACACGTTTGGTATAAGTTTGTTTTGGTTAAATAATTGAAATTCGTTACTTAGCGGTGCCGACTTTTCCTTGTGAGAGCTTCTGTTGCATATTGAGCTTTGAACTAATTTTAATATGCATATTTGAATTTCCGGCTATTGTAAAAATTATGTAAAATTAATGTAAAATTCTTATTGATTATAAATTATCGGACAATAATATATCAATTTTATTACGGCGGATGATTATTAAAACTCGATGTAATCTGACTCAGTCTTAAGTAACTTACAATAATATAACTTATAATAATAATTTTTTAAAACCAATTAAATAATTTACAATAATTAATACCTATATATTATTATTAAGTCTTAACATTATTCAAATACTAAAAATATTTAATTTTTCTTTAAAATAACTCATTAAAACATAATTATAAATATTTAAACATTTTTTTTGTAGAATTTGAAAATTACAATAGAAGTTACTTTTAATCAGATTTTAGACATAAGCTTATAATAGTATTAACTATTTATATATTGGATAAGTTATCAATAGTTTATTTATAAGTAAATCATTTTAATTCTAAAGATAACTTTATTTCATTAACAAAGTGCAGAATAATTTATGAAGTAATTGACTTCTTTTACATAAAAATAACTGCACATCTTTTGCTATCACAGAGCTCACAAAGAATACATAGAATACAAAAGTCTAACTATAACTCAAATTAGATAATAATGTATTAGATTCTATTCAATTATTTAACTATTAATAAAATAAATAATATTAATGTCTCATCAAAAGTAATTTAAAATTTAGTAATTTGTTTAGATTTGAATGAAAGGCAACTATTAATAGTACTTTCAATAGTGGTCTAAAGGCAATGAAAATACCATTAAATTGTTTAAATGTCACACAGAGTGATCTTTACTATACTATAAAAAAGTTTAGGTGGGGTCACAATTTGCTATAAATAAGAAAAAGTCACGAAATGCTTGTATGACTGCTGGCCTAAAGAAAATGGATTGTTCTCTTAGGAGTCATTAATAAAATTTTATGTTTATAATAATTCAATACAACAACACTCGTCAGTTAGAATTTACAAATTTTTATCGCTTATAAAGCTTTAAAGTTAGTCTTGAATATTAAAATTTAGTAACACTTAGATTTTGATATTTTCTATTACTCACAATATCTTTCGTAACTTTGAGGAGCATTTGTATTGAAGTTTGTTTGCATTTATTCCTATTAAATGCATCAAATCTTTGGTTGCATTTAAATTAAAGTCTGTGGTTATTATTCTATGGAATAAAACACAGGAAACAATGAAAATAATGGCTAAGCATATAAGAGCCATAATAAATAATGGTATTTCAATATCTTCTTTGTCGAGAAACAGGCAGTAAGTGATCCAACTCAAGGATATGAATCGAAACACCAAAAGTGACGCTTAAATAAATATTTATGTTATTCTACAGGTTTGATAATAAAATTTATAACTTCGTAAATAATACTCACTAATAGTGAAAATACGATTAATTAAATAAGTTTTGCTGACAGGAGAAACACCACAAAGTATTAGTAATTGACGCAAATGTATGAAAACATTGTTTATTTCAACTGTGAGTCCAATTAAACAATAGGCTAAAAATCTTTTCTGTGAAAGTGAAATAATCAGACACGAAAGTGATATAATATGATGAACAATGATTTCAATTCTTCCCGGGTATTGAAGATTAGTTAGTGATAACAGCATGTCGTATATGAAATAACCCGTTGATATACAAATGAAATTGTTTCCAATAGAAGAATAAGCTTTTATCATATTTGATGTGAGAGACGGATCAAAGATTATTCTATTTATGAATAAAAGATATTCGTTATTTGAAACTATCACCAGATTTCATGAATAGAGAGTCAAAGCTAGTGAATTATCAAAATAAAGCATAGCTTACAAATTCAAAAATCAAATGAAATTGTATTTCGTTGAGGAGAAGTGAAATCTAAAACTAAATCAATGTTTTTCTCAATTATTTAAATAAAATTCATGTTCTTCTTATGGCGTATTCAAAACTGATTGAAAATAAATTGTTTAAGACTTGTGCACACTTCTTGTGCTTCAACGAGTGAATCTTTAATGAATGAGTTGAGTCAAGTCTTATTTATTTGACTGTTTCATAAATACTTAAGTAATATTAACTTTTAGGCTCACAATGCAGTATATTTTTTGGATAAAATTGAATTTTCTTTTCAAAAGAGTTTGTCATTAAGTTTAAGATTTTGCAAATAATCGAATGTAAATCAAATTCAAAACACTATCACTTCTGTCTGAAAAATAGTAAAAAGTTGGCGATAGCTTTAAATGACAAAAAGTTAGAATAAATCACACATTTATTTTATTTACTACTTATCACATTTTGTAGTTTTTTCAGGAATTTTATCTCAAATTCAATATTTCTCTGCTATTATACATTAGATTATTTTCTATTTTGAATCACATTAAGCTTAATATTTATTGTTTATATAAAATATAGAATAAAATATTCAATGAAATATGTGAGTAATATTTTCTCTTCGATTCTCTTTAGTTAGAATTTGTAAGTGTTCAGGAAAGATATTGATAGTTGAGAGTAGTGTTTGTCCAACTTTGGAAAGGAAATGTGAAATGAAAAACATAAATTCATTTCTCCTCAGAGAAAATAAAATTTAAGTATTTGATAGCGAGTGAAGTTTATATTCACTTATTTTGAGATTCCTTAAAACTACAAACAAATAGATTCTTATATTTCTTTAATTTTATAATTTTCACTGCGAGATATTCTGTTGGTTCGTGTGAAACAATTTCAAGAAAAATAAAAGTATATAAATATATAAATAAAAGGTCAAATATATTTCATTTTTCTGAATTCAATACAACTACTAAAGTATAAAGAGATCATAAATTATGAACTAATCATTTCGTAAAACATACACAAATGGTTTGATTTAATCACTTTAATTACATTAATTGAAAGATAAAGTTTAAAAGTGTTTTGCAATAATTATAATGCGTTTACATTTAAAACAAATAATTTAAGAATAATAAAAAATTTTTCTTACGTATGCAGAACTCCAAAGCCAACTATTAGAGAGTGTATAAAAGAAATGAAAATATTTGTCCACTTCCAATTGAGATATGGGTCATCACTGATTAATTGTGGCTTTAAAAAGCGGGCCATTCCTTTATTCATAAGACTAAAAGCAATTGCTGATAAGCAGATGCCATTCAAGTTGAATAAATCAAGCATTTTATATAACTTAATATTTAATTGAAATTCATATTCTAATTATTATTTTATTAATTTTCAAATAATAGCAGACATGATTTGGTATATATAAAGCTAACTCTTTAAATGTTAAACTGTTAGTTCTATGCTTTAAATGATAATAAAAAGCTTTTACTACATATTAACTGATTAATAATATAGGAATAAAGCCGAATGAGAGCAAAAGAGCTGTAGAAGTAATCATGTTTTGGACACTTGAACAGTAAAATTCGTAGAGTAGAAGATGTGTGAGTTATCACAGTCATCACAGTAATACCTGGTGGTAAGCAATCAATATTTGGAGATGTAGTCAAGTGGAGGAACTGTACCAAAAAGATTCCTCACACAGACTCGTACCAAAAATAATATATTATTGATGTCTTCGATCGTCATAACTGATCACAGCTCTCATGAAATAATAAGTATAATCAACTATTTTTCTTTTGACAAATATTCTCCACAATAGGGTATTGTTATTAACGCAATTACTATATAAAAACTTACCTGTTTTTGTCATAACGTTGGTTCTGCCAAATAAGTAACTTATAAAATATATGCCACAGAATTGAGAGCTATCTTACTATGTTTCAAATCGTATGTCAAAAGGTGGAGAGAGAGCAGCGTTTTTATATTTTACATCACTTCAGCCAATAGAACATTATTTTCTATTGGGAGGCATTCAATGCCAAAGTTCCTATTATTCACAGAGCAGTTGTTTAGATGAATAAATTAAGTTTCTATATTCGTCGCTCTTTTATATGGAATAAGAGAAATCATATTAAATATTAAATAATATCAATTGACGAACTGTTTCAAAACTTAAAAGAATTGGCATTAGGTATAAGCACTACATTCTCAAGAAGTATTCATTTTTCACTTTAAACTGTAGAATCAAATTATAGATTAAACCAAAAATAAGGATTGAGTTTAATAACAATAATATAAAAAGTTTTATGAATTTATTATACAGTTACAGTTATACTGTACAGTCTAATCTATTAGTGGTTAGACTATGAGATTCATTTTTTGCCAGTCCAAGAGTTTAACTCAACTCAATGTCACATATAGTCGATTAAGAAATAGCACTACAAATGAAGTTACACAGAAAAGAATGTTTCAAATCTATTCATATGTAAAATTCTTCTAAAATATGAAACACAAAAATTATAATAATGTCTAAACAGTTTTTATTTGAGTTCAAGAAAATGATAATTTTGAAAAAATATAATTAAATTAATGAATGGCAATGAAAACTTGATAACTACATTCTAATAATTGAATTGTCATATATTTTAGCAATAATATTATGAATAGCACCAAATTAAATTATAGTATTTGTAATATAGAATTTAATTTTAATTATAACGAATAATCACAGAAAAAGGTTTTGAAAATTGGATCAATTTAATCGCAATCTAACAAATTAGTTAGAAAGTTTACAATACTGGCATTTTTTTATAATGTTACAGAGTATAGTATTGTGCTCTTACAGCACAGTATTTTCATTAGATATTTGGAGAAATTCTTAATAAAGAATTATTGTATTGTAAGTCACTTTAAAATAAGTTTTAAGGACAATTCCAACTTAAAAATACTTTTCGTCATTATTCTAAGATTATATAAAAACTTATTGAATATAATACAGTATAAATTATTCATTTATATCCCGCCTTTCCGACTCAGGTATTAAGGCGGTTTATGCCAGATTAGGATAGTGTGAATCACATTCACTGTGAAACACTCAACTATCTCCAGCTAATCTGCAGCCCTGTTAAGAGTACGAAAGTACCCTAAGTTGGGCCGCTTAGTCTATGCTACCCTTGGAAAAACTTTTTTAGCATACAGTTAGACTCGAACCCACAGCCACTGAGTGAACTGTGTAAACATTTGACTCATTAATGAGCTAATGCCTAGACCACTAACCCATTCAGACAGCTATAATACAGTATACACGTAACTATAAGGGCTGTAAACCTACATGTAACATAAGAAATGTGATCTTTTATTCTGTTATAGAATGTAGAATAACATCACATTTGTATAAATGATAGTCTTAATTTACTTAAGTCTAGTCAGGCATTGAAACACAGACAAAAACATAAGATACTTAATGATTAACTAATTATTATAAATTCTATTTAATAACTAAATAGATTATTATAACATAAGATAATATAGATATTATAAATCAATATATTAATTAATTATGTGTTTGTTTTGTTTTCTATAAATATGTTCCTTTGGATATTGGGTTTCCCTATAGTTATTTCACTCTATACTCCAATAAATGAAACTGATTTGAATCTAAATAAAACTTCACTTTATTTGATTAAAAAAATATACTCCTGTTAATGCTTATGATTATATTTTCATACCTTTCATACCAGAACAATGCTTTCTATCTTTAACATAAATTCAGATAATACTCGCATGGATTTTCTGAAACTCTTATACCAGTACAGCATATAACACAATACTATGTTAGCATTATAATCATCAGATAATTATGAAAGCTTTTTATTCAAAATGGAAAAGTTACATAAGAGAAATTTTTTAATTTTTTTGTTCAATTGTCCCACGAGTACCAAACTTATGAAAAGTGTTTTTCATATAAGTTAGAATATATTATCTTTCCTAATATTTAATGGGAAGGTTGTTACTCTCGGTGCTGTACAGCCAAAAAAATTTTAATATTTTTTCTCTTATAACTTTTTGAAATTAAATCTTTATAAACCATTTTTTCTTGACTTTAGAATAATTATTTGAATTTTTTGAAAAAAAGGTTTCAACAATTTTTAGAATCGAAAGGTTTGACTACAAGCAAATTTAAATTTTCAAAATTTTATAATTTTTATTCCGATCTCTAAGATCATTGTTTCAAATGATTAATTAAATAAATTTTATTTTTCGGTTATTAATTAATAGAAAATGTTTGGAAAATTCACTCAATTATTGAATTCTCATTTTCATTTCGATACATTTTAGAAATTAATTACTATTTAATTAAAATACTCAATTCAATGAGTATTTTTATTTCTATAAATTTTAATTATTTGTCAAAGATTTGAAATAATGATATTATGTTAAATAGAATTTCTCATAAGAAATGCTGATATGTTTGGATTTGATATTCAAGAAATTGATAGAATAGACATAAATTGATATAACTTAATAAATTGCTGGTATACCTAACCTTAAGTATTATATTGAAGTTCAAAAAGTCTGACAAGTCCTAAAAGCATTTTATAAGACTAATGGCATATCACAGAAAGCTTTTGCTTCAATGAGTGAAAAGAATAAAGTATTCAACAATTTTTCATAGAAAAAAAACCTAAACTTATGTGAGTTTGAGAGTCATTATTGTAAAATAACTGATGCGAATAAATGATTGTGAACTAAATAATTATTGATTTACTTTTGAGCAGTACTGAGAACTGTGTTTTATTGAAAAGTCTAAATAACCAACAGATTAATGGCATTAGAGAATGAGTTTTATTGTTAAAATCGGGCGGATTCTGACATTCCAACTATTACTTGGCCTCAACTCATTTATATGAAAGACTGGTCAGGTCTAGTGAACCGTTAATTACTCAAATAGCTTTAACTAGAAATTATTTCAATTTCTATTAACCAAAATTTTGACAAATTAAAAAATTCTATTCAATTAATGTATTGGGTGTGCAAAAGGTCCATTCACTTACAAAACTGTCTTATATTAATGATGATTAGCTCTCTCTATCTCTCGCTCTCTCTTTAAGTGCATCATTAAGTAGAAGTGTATCAAGACTTATCTGTATTCGATCTGTAAG
>JAQGCH010002682.1:0-12120 GCA_034699485.1 Nanhermannia elegantula
ATTGATGTGAAAGTGAAAATAAACAGATGTGAAATTAAATCCCTATAATTAACATTAGTCCCAAAGTTGGGACTACAAATTTTTGTGAATTTATGCAGTTTGTGAAATTATAGGGTGTGAAAATGCGCAGGTCTGACTGTACTTCGATCCTCGGAAAGATCATAATTTCCAATAACTATCTGATCTATTATTATATGACAGTAAAATTTAAAAGATGATAAATTTTTGAAAATCACGGAATATTAGGAGGCATTTCATTATTTATCTATTCATACCGGGATCAAACCATTGCCCAGGACCTAAAATTAGATAATTTTAAAAATAATTAACGTTCAGTAAATATTTTATGTAGACATGAGAAATAAGGTTTAATACCATAGCTTCTCAAATAAATTTATACCACTAACTACTTAGACCTCATTAGACCTAAAGCTTAATATTAAAAAATAACATACTTTTAATGCAAATCTGGAAAACTCAATGAATGAGTTTAGATTATTTACTCTGTATTAATGATTTGAAATTTTTTATTATTTGTGTTTAGTATTCGGTGAAATAAGTTATTTATATAAAGATATATACATTTGATTTTCAAGGGTTTCATAAGTTAACATTTTGCATTCCATGCTTGAATATAGTGGAAAAACACCGTTTAAAAAATTTTGAATCAAAGAGTTCAAACTTCGAAGCGACTGAGCCCACTCTTATTTCAAGAGATGGGTAAAAGCTAGGGTAACCAAGTTTAATGGAGTCCAAATCTGGACAGCTTGAAAAATCAAAGAGGGAACCAAAGAATAATTTTTCATAAATTCTTATTTTGAAAAGAACTCAAAGGGGGCCAAGCACTGCATTTTTTTAAGAATAGCCCAAAGTTTGAACAGTCCAGATGAAATTTGGACGGTTGGTTACCCTAGTAAAAGCTCAATTTATGTGATCTTTAGTTTGAACTTAATTATTTAACCGATTTTTAGCATATAATTTTGGGGTGAGATCGAGCTCAAGCTTTGAGCTTGTACTCAAAAATTTTAGTTATCATACAATTTTTTAAGGTATATAAAAGTCTATTCTATTGTTTAACTTTAAATATATCAAATATTTTACGTGTATCTGATCAAAATCATTCAAAAGTTAAATAAAAAATTCTCTCTCCTGAAAAGGAGTTGGTTTACCGAAATTTTTTTTTGAAAAATGTTCTTCCATTTAATCCTAAATTCAATGTAATAAACTTCTTTGAAATTGATTTTAAAAGGGTTTTAATTATTATATGAAGCTCACTGCAGTGAACTTTAGCTTGATCCTGGCTTATATTGCATTATACTGAGCTTGAGTGTATATATAGCCGAGCTTGAGCTTTGCTTTTGCATTTCACTAGTTATTTTTATAAATCAGTGCTTATTTTGAGTTCAGATGCTTAACGCTAGAGGGTTAGCCGCTTTGTAGAAAGAGTGGGAGCCGATTGTTCATATTTTGCAGAAAATGAGAAAGCATTCAACATATGACCCAATATAAATCGCTATTGACACGAGCTCGTGCAAAAATGGTTATAAACTAATTTCTCTCATATGTAAAGTGTGTATAATCAAACCCAAAAATAAAGATCATCTTTAAGATATATGCTTTCATATATAACATGTTTTTTATTAATTTGTATGTATAGTACTACAGAAATAACTGATATCTAACTCATTAATTGTTTTGAAAACTTTTAGCATTAGTCATAACCTTATATTCATTGTTTAATAAATAAATGTGAGTTATTTTACTATTTAAATGTCTTTTTCAAATAAAATAGAAGTACAATTATTTCATATTTATTTATTATGCTTAAAATTTTTTTGAAAAATACCCGAAAAAACATCTACCCATTGAATTTCACCCCAGTAAAATTACAGTAAAAATAAATATATAAATATATGTATAAAAATTTTCTTACATTTTGGGGAAAAATAAGAAAATTTTTACTTTTTCTGACTTTTATTTGACTTTTTGCAATGCCTTAATAATGAGTGTAATACTAATGTACAGTATATAAAAAAAAGTATAGATGCTATACACGTAAGTATATATCTTAAGTAAGATTTGCCCTTTATTTTTGGGTTTGATTGTAAGTACATTAAGATAATTATTACCATTATATTTGTTTAAAAGTTGGTTATTATCGCCATAATAATTAATAACGCCTTTAACACTATTCCAATTGTCAAATATATCTCCATGATTTCTGGACACATGACAGTTTTTAACTACAGAGTCGTAGTTTGGCACCATTTTATGATCTAACTGTGATGAAGCCCGTTCGCATATGTAAAGTATTTTTCTGCCTAATTTTTATCAGAGAAAAAACAATAAATTCATTGATACTCTAAAATGTTACTATATTTAAATAACTTCAGAAAAATAAACAAGAATTCAATAAAATGAAATAATATGTGAGATATGTATAGAATGATTGATAAGTGCATATCCTTTGTTTAGTAAATAAAATACAATGTTGGTTAAGTTTGAAAACATTTTCTTCAGCGAACTCCCTAATGAGAGGAGATCTCACCGAAGCCCATGTTAAACCAGTGAGATTTTTACAGGTGGAACCTGTGTCGGCGTCGGGCCATAGAGGTGTTTAAAAAACACTGAATATGTGGCCAATATATAGCAGAGAAAATAGCCACTCCTGGGGCTCGAACTCAGACCCTTCGATCCGGAGTTGAAGCCATAGCGCGTTGTGCTACTCCTCCCCTGCGTCTATTACATTTATGATTTATATTGTATCATAAATTAATATGATTGAGAGCATATACATATTTGATAAATACAGTATTTTTATGATACACATAGTATGTACGTAGTTTTTGACCATTATTAGATCTCTACCCTCCTCCCTGTACGCTTTTGCGCACTTATACCTAATGTTAAGCATATCAGAGTGTAAGAGTTTGTACGCTTATGACTGACCCCTCCCCCTCCCCCTAGACTGCGTACATACTATGTTTATTACCCCTTATCAATAAGGCTATACCTAATTCATTAAGTGCTTTTCCCATTTTTGGGTAGAGGTCATCAAAATTTTTTGGGTCTTCATTACAAGCGTCACACTTGAATGAGTCGACACCCCATTCAGCAAATGTTTTGGCATCGATTTCGAAATGATCGTATTGTGCCGGATATCTACCGAAAAAAGCATTTGATTTATAAATAAATATTTCTAAAATTTAAACTGTGATTAAAATCTATTCAATGCATTTTTTATGCTTCCTTAAAAAGTAGAGATAATTCATATCTAGGTTTTACTTAATATATGATAATAATAATAGTTATAATTAATACCCGGCACATGTTTTTGGTCCGATATCACCATAAATTCCTAACTTAAGTCCTTTTGAATGTATATAATCTGCTAAACCTTTGATACCACTCGGAAAACGGGTCTTATTTGCAACTAATTTATTATTAGAGTCTCTTTGCATTTCAGCCCAACAGTCGTCTATATTAACGTATTCATAGCCAACATCTTTGTATCCGTCGGCGACCATTCGGTCGGCCATATCCTTAAATAGCTGTTCGCTTATACATGATTTCGGATATTTGACGCAATCTGTTATACATCCAAATCGAACCCATGGGTGGGGTAAGGGCTAAGCCATCATTGAGTGCTGTGACTGAGTTTGCTATTATAAGCAAACATACCGTTGAAACGAAAACTGATTTAATTAACATTTTTATTAGTCATATATTTTTTAAATAATACTTTGGCTGGTCGACTATTTTTATATAAGTACTGATAAATTGATAGAAAGCGGATCTTTTGTTTTATTAGAAATACAGTAGACTATCATCATAATTAAGAGCCAAATGCATAAAAAATTAATTTTTTATAATTAGAGTTCATTATAAGTTGAGTTTTTATATTATAGTAAACAAAAATATATATCGATTTTAAGGGGAAGAGTGGCACAACACTGGCTTCGACTCCAGATCGAAGGGTCTGAGTTCGAACCACAGGCGGATGCCATTTCTTCTGCTATCTATTGGCCACATATTCAGTGTTTTTTTAAACATCCCTACGGCCCGATGCGTTTGCCCACAGCCTACACACTGTAAAAATCTCACTGATTAACAGGGGCTGAGGTGAGATCTCCTCTCATTAGGGAGTTGGCTGATGAAAATGTGAAAACGAAAACGCTTATATCAATTTTTATTCACAGTAGTGATTTACTAAACCATATTTCATAATAACGAGAGTTCAGTGTAACTGTTTATATCCTTAGCTTATCAAATAATATGTTTATTCTAAATTATCAATTATGATGCAGTATTTAATCTTTGGACATATAGGCGCTTAATTACATGATTAAAAATAAATTATAGGAATTGATTTAACATCCTATAACACTTGCTTATTTTCACACAAGAATATTTGTACCACATTCATAACTACGGTTGCCAGGTATATCGTACCCCAAATCTTGGTGGTGTAATTTAGTGGTAAGTATTTAGTTGTGCAGTAAATGTACCAAAACATTCATTCACTATTTCTCGGTTTCACTATAAATAAGTTAACTATAATGGGGTACTACTGTATTTACAAAATCTATCTTAACAATACTGCCTATATATGCATATCTGTAAATTATGATTTCATAATAACATTTGCTTTGATAACACTAATGTTTATTTTATATTATCTGTATAGCAAATTCAGTGTATGTATTAAACTTAGGGTGACCAAGTTTGATCGAGCCCAAATCTGGACAGCTTAAAAATCAAAGAGGGGACATTAGGATAATTTTACATAAGTTCTTATTTTGAGAAAAACTCAAAGGGGAGCCAAGCACTGAATTTTTAAAAATTAGTCTAAAATCTGGATAGTTGGTCACCCTAATTAAACTGTACGGGTACTTCTATAACACAAGGATATTAGTAAATAATATTAATAGGAATTAAAAGATAAGGGACTTTCACGTGTACTCCAAGTGGAGTACAGTGAAAGTGATTGGTTCTTGGCGTGGCGTCACATAAATCACAGGCAAATTTTTTTTTATAAATTTCAATGTGTCGCTCAATTTTTTCACTTTTAGATTTTAAGTCTCTTTTGATATTACAGTTTAAAGTCATGAAAATCAAAATAGTGGTTACATTTATAGTTTGTATCGTACTTTCAAATGTTTGTTACGCGAGCTGTTCGACTATTACCGTAAACACGATTACGGGAACGATTCCAACGCCAGAACCAAAAAAAGTTATTCAATATAACAGAAGTGCTTTTTGCGAATATGTTTGCTCTACTAGTGCTTCATTGGGCGGATCGTATTGTAATTGTGATAAAGTAGTTTTCAGAAAGTCATTTAATAGTTTAAAGCAATGAATTTTATTGTATTTTATTTCTAAAATAGCCTCCACTGGTATATTAGAGCGGCACCAATGCTGAGGAAATCAATAAATAGAAGAAACGGAAACGGAAACGATAAGATTCACCCAAATAAATAAAAATATGAATATAAGTAAAATAGTGTCTACTAGTGATCGAAAAAATACAAAAAACTAATACCGATTCCACTGAAATATTATATAATACAATTCCAATATCACAGCAAAACCTAAAGTGAATACCAATACTACTGAAAATTTTTTAATACCATTCCATACCATACTATTTCAATGGGTTTTATTTATTTATACGGTATTGTATTACAGTATATAAAAAGTGAGTCACTGCAGCTTTTGAGTGCGTTCTCTTAAGTTAAAGATGTTATTCAATTAATGAAACGCAAAGGACTGATTAGAAAATTTTCTGAAAAATTAGAATCCGAACACTGAAATCGAGAAGATGTCGTTTGTCACCAGAAAATTTTATTATCTTCTAGGGGTGACACACATAGTACGTACGTAGTTTTTGACAATTTTTAGATCCCTACCCCTCCCTGTGCGCTTTTGACTGACTCCCCTCCCTCCATGACTGCGTACGTACTATGTGTATCACCCCTTATTCATTAAAAGTAATTATAAGTTGTAATCAGAAAAATTATATAATTGAAAATCTGTATCATTTATAACATTAAAGTTCATTTGGTATTTGAAGTATTTCGTAAATCCCAATACCATTCCATGGCATTGGTACTATTTTTCGGTCACTAGTGTCTACAGTCTCTTCAGAGTGTGCATCTTTCTCAACAAAAAGTCTGCCACCAGGTCTTAGTCTTTGACCCCCTTATTTGATAATAAAAAGGGGGTCAAGACCAAGACATGGTAGCGGACATTTGTTGATAAAGGATTTCAGTCTAATGAAGGTTAGCCTCTAAAACCACTAGACATGAGCCTGTAGTCAATAATAAATGTATAATAATTTATAATGAATTAAATCTTGTATAATATACGAAGTATAACATATTTTATAATTTTTCGATAAATAAATCTTTTGAGATTGCGTTTGGATTAATTCAAATTTATAAGGTCTCACATTTGTACAGATACACTCATAATGTTTCTTTAATAGTAATTTATTATAGTATTCTATACTAGAGGTCTAAAATACAAACCTGCACCGGCGGGTTTAAAAAAATTTTATGTTTTAGACCTCTATTCTATACTATTAATTGCATGTTTTAATTCGAAGGCTAAATAATATTCAAATTAATACAAGAGAGGAGTTTACTTTGCATTAAAAGTTGATTAGTTTCTCATACTATGATTTATTATGTATTTCATTAATTATTACCTGAAGAGAATAAAAAATATTATTAAAAAATCATAACATAGGTTAACGCAAAATTCACTAAAGTTTAAAAAGAGTAATGACCATATATCCCCACCACAGAACAACATCATGAGTCATATATCAATGGAAAGATCTCATCGAGTACTACAACTTTTCCTCTTGGACCAACTCGATCCGTCCACGGAGTAAAGCACCAGAGGGCGAAGAAGTCACCATTGAAAATACATTATGTAGTTCTGTATGTATTTATATACAAGTGAAAATATACAGTCTTTGACTGTTTACAAAGCGCGATCCTGAAGTATTTTTGCCACTTGTCGCTGGACACAGACTTTAGTCGTTATTTTGGAGGTTCTCATGGACACTGATTATGATTATAAAATCGTTTTTTATATCTCTAACCTTTCCCATAATAAAGCATTAGTATCGGTAGTTTTCCGTCGGTAACTTGGCCACTGGCCACTGGTCACTGGTCACTGGACACAGACTTTTGTAGTCATTTTAGAGGTTCTCAGGGACGCTGATTACGAATATGAAATCAGTTTTTAATAGCTATTACCGTTTTCGAGATCTGTTCGGCGACAGACGGACGGACGGACAGAACAAATCTATAAGCGCTCATTTTTGATCGCGCTAATACTGTATTTTCAATGGTGACTTCTTCGCCCTCTTGTGCTTTACTCCATGGACGGATCGAGTTGGTACAAGAGGAAAAGTTGTAGTACTCAATGAGATCTTTCCATTGCTATACGACTCATGATGTTGTTCTGTGGTAGGGGGATCTCTATGGGCTTTGGTCTTTACTCTTTATAAAAAATTTTCTAGTATTGTATTAAGAAAACACTGGAAAATACATGAATCGACCTTAAGGTATATCTGAAGATCACAAATTTATATCTATTATTAGCATTGTACTGGTATTGCAAAGTTGTAAATATTTATGTTTACATAAACATTTTCCACTGTAATTAAAATTTATTTAATTACGTTCATACAGGTGTTCATATATTTATGTAGTTTTCTCCCTATATTATCTAAATTTTTACATCACTATCGGAAAGCTACTGGCTTTACAAATGTTAATAATGATATATTTTTGTTTTCTGTAATTCAATATAAAAACATCAATGAAGACTAAAATGTAATGACTATAATATAATACAATTTATAATACAAATTAACATAAAATCTATAAGTTATAAAAGTATAAAAAGGTTTTCTTATGATTTGAAAAATATATTAAACAAAATTGAAAAATATTAATCACACAAAGCATACACAGAATACTAACTAATTCGTAAGAATTTGTATAAATATAGAGCATGTTTGAAAACACGAGGAAACCTCATTCCGGTAAACAAATGAGTGAGAAAATAAAATTGAGCTCTCTATTAAACAAAAAAACAAAGAAACAAGTTTTCAATTTGATTTTAAAATAAATAATACAAATTAATTGATTGAATTACACTTTATAATAAACCCCTTTTATTGCATCCTCAATATAGTGCATGAATTTTTAATATCTTGGTACACAATTGATGCAGAAATAGTTAAAAAATACCTATTTATAGCGAAATATTCCCGTAAGTGAATACAAGCATATAAATTATAGCGATTCACTATAAAGAAGTCAACGGTTGCAAAAATTTAGCTGTGCAAACTTTCTACTAAAAATGTTTTGTATAAAAAACTTAGGTCATTGAATGCCACAGCCGTAACTAGGGGGCAGGGGGCTATAGCCTCCCCCCCCCCCAAAGATTTTTAAACATTTAAGTGTAAGTCTGTAGCATTTTTTAAAAATTGCCATTTCTTGGGTTTTTCCTATGTCTAGCCCTCCCCCAAACTGAAAATCCTGGTTACGGCGCTGTTGAATGCGTATTTTTTCAGTAAAATGTTATATAAACATAATAAATGATAAAGTTATAAACATTTATTTAAAAAGGAATATTTCATTTAATTTGTAATAAAGCAAAAAAAATTCAATTCTGTAATACATTACACATTTAATATGTATTTGTACATCGTTTTCAAAAGAGTTGAACTCAAATTTTACAGTTAACAGAAAAAATATTTCCATAAGATATTTAAACTAATCGCAGGCATAAACTCGTTATACTGCAGGCCTTTTTCAATCGCAGCTGTAAAAGTATCTCAATCTTTATCTCGTTTAACAAAAGATCATTTGAACAACTCTTATGAAAATTAGTGTACTTTACAATAGGAATATAGTTCACAATTTTTATGCATCGGTTATCAAAATCTTATAAAAAAAATAGCAATACTAATGCTGAAAGAGTTAATAGTTTTTTCCGTCAATTTCTGGAAATAACGGACAAGTTTTTTGTTCTTCAGATATTGTTTAACCATACCATCCACCGCCCCAACCACCACGGCGGCCCCATCCTCCGCCCCAACCTCGACCGTAACCACCGCCCCATCCTCGGCCACCCCAACCACCGCCCCAACCGCGACGGCCCCAGCCTATAAATAAATATAATTTGAGTTAAATTAAAAAATGATTTTTGAATAAAACTTTTAGAAAATAGTCTTAAATTGAACGTAACGTAAATAATAGTTATTATTTAAAAAGGTATCTATACCTCCATAACCACCCCACTGCGCGTCAACAATTGGGAGTACGGCCACCGCCAGTACGAAACACAAAGCAATGATAACAATCAATGAAGTCTTCATTTTTGATATAAGTTTAAAGTTATGTAACTTTCAAATAAAATGTCAAAATAATAGAGAATTGTTGCCTAAGAGCAGAATATTGAAGTGTTGGACGGCTTCGACACCCTTTATATACTCAGATGTTTCCCGTCTCACGCAATTGAGATAACGCGTAAAAAGCATGACATTGACATAATGGGGGACAAATGGGGTGAGAGACCAATCATTTTGCGTAAAACTCTAATTTCATTATAATGTAGATGAATATGTATGGGATCGACACCAATATTCATTCATAACTATTAAGGATTACACTTTAGGTTTCCCCCTTTGTTATGCCACACTCGACATACATCCTGGCATTAACTGTCACTGTGGTCACTATTATTGTTGGGAATAACCTTTTCATCAGAATTTTCCATAAACTTTATCACAGAACCGCCAATATTCTTGAGTTGATTACATCTTAATGTTAAATATCATTTAGCGCTTTTCAAAAAAATTGTAAGCATAGTATAAATTGTATTGATGTACCTGTATTTTAATAGTTGACCTTGACTTGTATTGTATTAAGTTTATACCTATTTTCTTATATATGCGTAAATATAAATCATGAATTAGGGGAAAAACTATGATAAGTATAGTTCACAAAAATTAAATTATTATTTTCTCGAGATTACCGATCATTTATTTATATGATATTTCAATTTTGTGATGAATTAGTTTTAAAGTCTCAAATTTGATTGCATTGCATTTGATATACAGAAAAATATCCAATAATCAAAATAAAATATTAAGATTTTAGTAATTTATTTATAATTGTGACACCTTAATTTCATCACCCTGGTCAATTTAATTTGAACCATGTTACATTCTTTCATACAAAGTATGCCATACAAGAACAATCTGAAATTTTTTTCAAAACTTCTTAGTTTATCAAAAAACACATTATTAATTTCAAGGCTATATAGCTATAATCATAATAAGCTTATGGACTTCAATGAGCTTCCTATTTTTTTTAAACCCTAGATACTAATTATATGTCTATTTTTATACTTAAAGCAATAAAACGGCATATTATAACAGTAGAACTTTTAAATACGGAGTAGAAAATGAATATATGATTCAATTAAATTCTTAATTTAGATGTATTTTTAGATTTTGTTGATTTGATTTTTGAAAACCTTATTTTTACATTTAATGTAAGGTTTTGTGGTTATGGGCGCTATTAGAACACATACTATTATCTGACTATTATTATACATACAATTACAGCAATAGATTCTTGATTTTTTACATTTAATTTACAATTTAATTAAGACTAACTGTGAAAATTTTAAATGTTTACTTGGGCGCTAACAGCCAGCCTTAAAAAGCACTAGTGATTTAATGCTTTAATTTTGTTTAAAAATATTTTTTCGTAAAAGATATTGTGATAAAAGTTTGAGGCAATTGCTAAATAGAGTTTAAGTTAAGGTTTTGGTCAATTTTTGTGGTATCGCAAAAAAACATCACACGAAAAAACATCGCACAGAAAAACAAACAAAAAACGCAGCAAATACGTAAATCATATATTCACAAATTAGGTTTAGGTTATATTTGGTTAGATTATGTTATGTTAGGTTAGGTTAGGTTAGGGTTAGTTAGGTTAGTTTTTAATTCATAAAATATATGCGATGTTTTTTAGTAGCGATATTTTTTCGTAGCGATGTTAGGTTGCGATGTTTTTTCGTAGAACCAATTTTTGTATATTTACATCATTAACCTAATAAATGATAAAGAAATGCTTTGTGTTTTTTCAGTTTTCGAAATAAAACATTGAAAATAAAACAACACTCTTAATGTATTAGTAATGTATATAGACATTTGTGCATGCTTCCCATAAAAATAGGGTGACCAAGTCTAATTTCGTCCAAATCTGGACAGCTTGAAAAATCAAAGGGGGGACCAAAGGATAATTTTTCAAAAATACTTATTATGAGAAAAACTCAAAGAGGGGACCAAGCACTATAATTTTGAAAAATAGCCCAAAATCTGGACGGTTGGTCACCCTACATCAAAATGAGCTCGTACGTTTCCATTATTATATGTTATTTTTGAGTAATTAATATTTCTATTGTTATTATAATTTTTAATAATTTATTATGAAATTATTATTAATTGAAAAGCTGTACAAGTATAATAAATGATACGGTACTGTACTGTGCCTTATTGTACAGGTACAATTCACCAAACACATAAACAAATGCTGTGTCAATACTAGCAATTTATGTTTAACATATTGAGACAACAAAATGCGTTAAATGCAACCTAAAGTGAATCGGACTCTTAGAGACTAAAATATCTGTTTGATTAATGCATTTCTAAGCGCTGCCAAAAAGTAGTTCACAGAATAATAAAAAATATTGTTCTGTGGGTCAAAAAATTAAAATACTTGTGAAGCAAAAAAGTAAGATTTTTAAAAACAATAAACAGTATTTTCATATCAACAATGATATTATATTATTGAAAGTTTTAGAAAAATATTAATCAAATGACCAAATAATTACCCGTGGGTAATTCTGTTTTTACTAATATTCATAATAATAAAAATGATTGATTTGTTTATTTTTTCTGTGCATTATTATATCTATCAGTTTTTGCTACAGAACACTTCTCACTAAGAAGAAACCCCATTTTGGCCCCCAGAGAGTCCCAAGTCGAAACCCATATCAATCGATAGATCTCATCGAGTACTA